>DWHQ01000004.1:0-35644 GCA_018247955.1 Eurytides marcellus marcellus | reverse complement strand
CCGCCCCCCTCGCCCCGGCCCCGCTGCACTTCGCGATTTTCCATTTCCACGGCGTCGCCGTCGTCCCGCTCGCCAATTCCGGTGGTGTCGTAACACGTGGAAATTTCACCGGGCCTTTCTCCGGCCGCGGCCGCTTCCGGCAAAGGGCGGTTGCGTGACGAACCCTAATTGAACTACGGTGAACCGGCGGCGTAGCCCATATGCGTTGCGTCGGTAGAGCGCTTGTTAATAGACATTTCTTGGCTTCGACGCCTTATTCCTTCGTAGCTTTCATAAAAGCGGGCGTGGAGAAACTTATTTACTTCTGCCCCACCCTCCTGTATTTTAGAAGCGGTGACTTCTGCCATTGAAGGCAGACGTTATTTGATGACGTCAATATGATTAATATGATAATTTCGATTTCATTTTAATCAAGATAGACCAGTAACACAATTGGAGCAATGCTTGCTTCTGTAATTAGTGGAAACGTGTATTTTAACTTCGATATCACTATGTTTCATGGTCTCCTGTCTTATATGTAGGCAGAAACGATACGGACTGGCTGTTGCCAGTTGTAGCTGTGCTGAAAAATGTGCTCGAAGCTCCGCAATGAACCCATTAATTACACGATATTTTTTATACGTATCGCGAGGAGTGCGTGGCCATGGGTTCAAAGCGCTCTGCGATTGCTCATGTCGAAAACAGCGTAAGTCTGTTAACGTTTGCGCGATGCTTAGGCCGTTTCGAAACTGGAGTTCAGATGTAGTTACAAGTTCTCGCGGTCGTTGCCCGTGCGATGGCATCGCGACTCCCCTATATCGGGTAACTGTGGCGCGGTAGCTCATACGAGTGTATACCCTATGCAAGCCCAGCCAGGCTTCGAGCACAAACGGTTCTAAGTAACAATTAGTCAGTTAACGCTTTAACATAAGTTTGTTTGGCATCAAACATATATCCGTCCCTCGTCGGTTTTCTCTGGACGGATCCAAGTAAGTGAACGGAATAAATACTTAATATTTGTCTTCGCACGTTAATGAATTTAATGATGGTTAAGAGAAACAAAGTCGCATGTGGCTGCAAGATCGAACCTTGATAGAAGCTTTTGTGTCCACTTAGGGGTCACAGGAAAATTAATAAGTGATAACAATGCGATGCGAATGCGCTAACGCGGAAATGGCTGAGCGCCGTTAGCTAACTGTACAGTTCTGGTCTAGAACAATCCTGTGCGGGCTCACCGATAGGATCGCACGACTTGTCCTGAATTGATGAGCATTCTTGCACCATCGTTCTAATGTTTCACGCCTAAACGTATTTTTTTTGCAAATTCCCATAAGCTCTTTAGTTGCGATCACGAACTGAGCAGAGCTCCACAAGATTATGTAGCGGTCGGTGATAAACCCTCTATAAAAGATGGTCGGCTTTATTAGTTATTCATCAATTTAGCTTAACTTTAAAGTTCCTTTGCATAAAAATATATAAAAGTTAACATTTTAGTCTAATGTACAATAGAAGTTGCAAATGATTGGATGGATTACATTTGATTAAGTATTCGTAAATTTAATTATAGACGTATTTACAGTGGTAGAACCACATAGCTGCTCCCTCTGCTGAATGGGCTCGAACTGGATAAGTACCACCATCTCACAGAAAATCGACGTAGAGTGGAAGTGTTTATAGTACCGCGTTTCGTCCGGTGAATGGGGTGGCCGGTGGCCTATGCCCCTCTCTTTCTTCCTCCCTCTCTCACTTCGTTTCCTCCTGCTTTCTCTCCACCTCCCTTCCCCTTTCAAAAATCCTCCGCTCCCCTAAAAAAATGTCATTTGCAAATTCTCTAATGTTGTAAATATCCATCGGCGGCGGTGATCGCTTACCATCAGGTGAGCCGCTTGCTTGTTTGTCAGTCTAGTCCATAAAAAAATATATAATAATTTTTTTGTTGAGACAACACGTCAAAAGATACGTACAACGTTTATTTCGCTTTTCACACTCGCTCCAGTGACGTGGGCAAATCTTTATGGGGTGGGCGGTGGGGTAGTGGGGTGAACGACCCGGCCGTCGCATTGTCCAAGTCCTCCCCGCTGCACAAGTGACACTTCACAAACACCGCCGCCGTTTCGTCATATAGCGCGCACGCTAAATAAATTAATATTACATTAATGGTTCGAGTCGATGTTTTCCATAGTATTTCTATATTAGATCATCCGGTATCGTTGACCCGCGAATCGGCCGGCAGCCGTCTCTCACGCGGACGCACACAAACTCATTCGTCACAAATGGCCCATAGTAAGCTCTATGCAAATTGAATAAGGTAAGAAATGCCTTGAGAAACCGGTCGATCGGCATGCCCCGTCCGTCTATTACCCCCTTGACGTAAACGGCGTCCTTGGAGCGAATCTACAAACACAATTGTACAAATATCAAATCCGTGGTTCGTTCACCCACGCTGTATCGCTGTATCGCTGTAATCTGTAAAAGATAAATAGAAAGCAATGGTTTTCAAGGAATGACGTGTTGTCAGTTATTGAATGTATTGAATAAAAGGCCTGCTTGGCGACCGTTATCAATAGAACACAAAAAAAAATGGATTTTAACTCGAAAAGTGTATCCGTGTCGAAGTCGTCCTTTGAAATCCGTTCGTACTTTAAAATAATTGGCAACTAATTAATCCGGATATTAAAAAAAAAACGTTTACAAACTAGTTGTGTAAAATGTTTGAGGGGAAGTTTATTTACTACTACTAAACCTTTTTTTTCTAAAATTTAAATAGGTACGCATATGATTCAATAACTATAAGATCATAAATACATAATAACAACAAAAATATTTTCAATAAAATGTAAGTCAATCCTAATCATTCACAGACGTAACAGTGATAACTTTAAAAACATTAGTGACATCTCTAACATTTAAATTTTCATTTGTTAATTATCAATCAACGTCTTATAACGGACCACCCGGTGTTAGATTGTTTGTTTTCTTACCTGGACTTTCTTTTTATTGAGAGACAGAGGCAAAAGAGCGACAAATAAAGAAAAGTGTACTATAATAAAAAATCATTACACTATTGACATTGCGTATGTTTCTACTACTATTGGATGATCAAAGTGTTTCAAAGTTTTTACGTTAATTTCTATATTACCTTTTCTGTATTCGTGCATTTTGAGTGCAGAGATAGCGTAGTTTTTAAGTGTTTACCTCACCGACTATCGGGCGGCGCGTTTTCAGTTTCTTCCCCAAATGGGATAAAAATGTATGTGATCGACTAATAGTCGTGTAAGTGAATCCATGTTTCCGTGCGACACAAAAACACAGTAATAGGAGTCGTGTAGCAATATAAACGAAGAACGTCGTTGTTTATCTTATGTCGTCGGTGGATCAAGCTCCGTCGGTTCTCGGCGCCGGTGACAGGCGATTCCGCTATTCGCTTGCCCCGATCGGTGAGTCAGTACGCCGGGGTGCGTTGACACGAGGTGTGTAAGGCCGCACGCATGTGGTCAACGTAATCCGGCACACGGGAAGCTATTATTCAATGTACGACCCCGTCTAGGCAGCGCTGAATATTGATCCATGAGTTAAAGATAGAATACTTCAACTGGTTAGGGAACCTTCTGTCGCATCGCTTCGGTGTGTCATCACATATATCTTGCCGGCGGTGACTAGGTTTTCATCTCTTCCGCGTTTGTGTCTGATAGATATTTAGCACGGATATATGTAGTCTGTTGGACGCAAGTCACGTAGGTTTCGTATAATCTGGGAAAAAAGTCAAAAATAAGGCAAAACGATCTATAGCGAAGCTTCGAGTAAAGCCTATTATATAATCATAAATCAAACTGAATGCATAGATAATTACATCATATTCCTTATTGGAAGAATAACAAAAAAAATATTTTTAATCCCATTAAGTTCCATAAAGAATGCAACACTGAATAGATATGATTTTTAGCATAATTATAGGTAGTATATTATGGGGCGGATTTTGGAATAACGTATTCATAAATATTACAGGAATCTTTATTAGTAATATTTTCCTATAAGACCTCAAGACACTAAGCACCTTTGGCGTCGAAGTAATTGTTAATCTGGCAATATACATGGTGAATCATTCCATTTGAACTTGGATCTCAATCTATCACTAGACTATGAACGCTGTACGCCATACAATGCATTGCGAGTTAAAACTGAAAATAAGCGCGAACTATCTTTCTTATCCTATTTTCTTTCAAAGAGACCTCTCCCTTCTTGTGAAGCGTCCGTAATTAAAGGTTGACAAGAAAGAGTGAGGCTCTCAGAATGAACAGGTATATTGACCGCCAAGCAAACAGACAAAACAGCAAAATACAAGAACAATTTTTCTACGTGATGAGTTCACCTGAAGGTACGTGATATCCTCCGCCGTAGACAATCGTTACAGGCGTTTTATCAACCGCTAAGCAGCAGTAATATTATTAGTAGTAGAACTTTTTCGCAATAGCTCTTTTGAGGAGTCATCTATTCTACCGCCAAGCCGTGATGTGCAAGCATTACTACGTTCCGGGCGAAAGGGCAATGCTCCTAGAGTAATAACTGGGTATATGGATACCACCTTAATCCCTTAATCTTATAAGTGCTAAAGGTTAGCAAAGCTTCTGTGGAACTGACCCGTCGAGCCGGCCTATAAATGCTAAAAAGACCAGTGTTATGAAAGCTGCTGTTGTTCCACCACGCTGAACCATTTCGTCTTCATCGAAGAAGGCCACTTTCTTTCTGGACTCCTTTGTTCCGCGCGGGTGGCGGGGCCTTATCTCTGACATACATAGCTCGCGATAACACCGCGCCGATAAGCCGAACAAAACACCGCCTCGGTACGTTGACCCAGAATTATATAAAAACTTCGTCAATTATGATAACGTTATGACAATGACATTTTGTGTCCACGTCCGAGTCGGGTGCCTGTTTATCTCGCCATGCAATCAGCGCAGAGCCGATACATTGTTCAAGTTCACCTATTTTTTTCACATCTTTTTTTTGTGAATTTATTGATAAATTGAAATTTATGATAACTTACTTTTTCTAGAGTGGAATGAGGTCTGCCTATAATACTTATTAGAGCATATATAAATCTGTATTCATTGAGTGCGTAAAATGAAGTTGTGAAAAAAAAATACGTAAAGATTAGCAAGTTCATTTATTTGAATTAACATTTTTTTTCTTGTTTTCGGCTCAACCTTCTCGAATCAGGTAGCGCCTTAAACTTCCGCACGTTGACGACCGCGAGAGTTTTTTTAGCCAACATTCCCCTCTTTCCATATGTCTGAATGCGAATGTTTACCTTCCCAGCTCGCACTCCACTTCGCATATTCATTTCCCCGTGGCGCTAATAAAGCGATCACGTCTCGCTTTCGAACCGCCGCGAACGTACCAGTGCAAGTAAAATATCTACAGATGCGGTCGGTCGGCGAACCCGGCCGAATTCGCCGCCGGTGATGAGAATAAATTCAATTAGAGAGAATCACCTCGTTCCGTTGCATCCATCGTTCGTTGACTCAGCAAGTATACGTCCGTCGGCCGCCGTTGCTGCAGAGCGGATGTCAACTTTCACGCGGTTACGCAACCGCACGGAGAGATGTACTAGAACGTTCGGAGTCATCGACCACGCTTACGACACCCGCTAGAGTACGCTCGGGTGTTATTTCGAGAATTTACATGTGGCATTATCGCGCGCTATCTCGATTCGATTTTCGATTCTTCGTACCGCCATTCTTTTCGAATTTTCAAATAAAGAGATCGTTAGTTGGTCATTTTATTTGGAATGCTTTTTGTTGTTAATGCTGTTTTATTAACTATAAAATATTTACACTGAGACTCAGTCGGACATCTGTCTGATTTGTTGACGCAATTGTACGTACATGAAGCAAGTATTCCTTGATTACTATTCTGGTATAATTTCGTCCGTAGTTCGAAGGGATTTGTCTACGCGATTGTACGTCGGCGATAGCGGGGCCGATTTCGCATGTCTTGATGCTCGATCGGCCTAGGCGTAAGACGATGGCCGTGGGTCGTCGCTCGCGCGCGAGGTCAACGCCGCGCCACCGCCACGCACCCGACTTTACAGGTCTCGCGGCGTGCATCGCTTCTGACGTTTACGAGATCGACTGTACTGATAACGGAGCATCGCGACTGTACCATTCCCGAGTAGGCAGGGAACGCCACGTGTTGATGCTTATAAATGACATAGTTGTTTTGTACTTATATTATTTTTATCGCAATACTTCTCGTCCGTAACATCTCGTAACATCATATTGAAATAAATCTTTTCCCTTTCCCAAATTTCGAATCGGACGCAATCGATCCGAACCGAATTTGTTAAATTTAAAAAACGAACGCCGCATCGTGGAAAAAATTTAAATCGATAAATAGAAATTCAATTCGTCGACCACCCGGCATAACTTCCCCGGACCGATATCGGTGACCAATTCGGGTATTTATTTACTATATGAATAATTTATCGAGCGGGGCCGTTTACTTTCGTCGCTATCGGCGTTGTAGGTCAGTAGACAAATAAACATTGGGATGTCGCCCTATCCTGGCTGTCGGCGCGTTATCGCAACTGGGACTTTTCCCTGTGTGACAATGTACTGGGCCTGCTCACTTAGTCGGAGCGCGTGAATTATCGTGGAATGCTCCGGGATGCCCGGTCGGAGCTACTCACTAGACGTGATGGGGTTCTAGATGGGCCCGGCGCGAGTGAAGGGGCGTGACACAACGCCAATTATAAGCGTCGTGGCGTCATTGAACCCGCGTTATTGCGAAACAACGGAAACCAGTCCACACTCTCCCCCCGCCCCTGCCCGCTCACCGCTCCCCGCACCTGCTGCGAATTTGTAAAATCCTAGATTATAGTTGACATGCGGTCAGCTCGTCGCGAACGTGACGGGAATGATCGGACCGGTTGCATCATTACGCACGGCCATCGCTAAAAATATATTTCGATAATTGATCGAACGCTATTGTGTTTTGTAACATCACTGTACCGAATAGTCAACACGGCGACGCCTAATATATTTCGATGGCATTCTATTTTCAAGTATTGTCTCGTGTATCCGAATAATGTTTTAAAATATCACATCAAACGAGAATAAAATTTAAAAAAGAACATAAGCAACAATCAAGGTACGAAGCGTTCAACTCGTATCTTTTTTGTCGCCAGTATCACATAACATTAAAAAAAAAGAGATGCGAAAAACTAGAATAGTCGCTTGCTGACGGTACGGCGACCTAAAAAGTGTCGCGGCCGATAGTGGTACAGTCAGGGACAACGACCACGTCGCCCCATTCGCGCGATTTGCAGGTAGGCTAAGGGGTTAAGGAACTCCGCTGCACTATATCAAATACCATTGAACTCGCTTCGTCCCTTTCGCGCGCTGCACCGCGTGCACCCATCCTCGTGCGAATCCTGTCCGAATACGCGACACGCATGCGTACTGCGAGCCGCAGCGCTATCGTCCACGATCTATGGCACACGTAACGCCGTACGTCTATCGCTGCGGCGACTTGAATTAACTACTTTTGAATTAAACTTATTCAAGGCGAAATAGCCGGGAACCGCGAGCAAACTCCCGCTTAAATTTTATTTTACTTTTCAACGCGTTTGTTTGACATGCGCAATGAAATTCCCGGTTAAAATTATTAGAAAATCAGTTGAACGAATGAGTCGAGATGTACAAAGATAGTAATCTTTAAGCTGAATAGGTTATCAATTTTTTTAGCACGCAATCAAACATAATGAACATGAGATGCGAGCAGAGAGACTCTCTACAAAATTCAAAGCGATCTCTTTAATTGATTGTCTTAATGTTTACCTGTTACAGCGATATATACAGTTCAAGCACACCTCCATCTAATAACCAATACAAAGCTTCTATATTGCATTACCGTCGCAAAAATGTTTTATCGTTAATTAAAATTACTGACATTATAAAGGCGAAAGATTGTTTGCCATGCGCATAAGACACTGCTAACTAGTACATCCAAAAAACAGACTGTCAGATCAAATATTTAATTATAGGCCTGTGGCGTGTTTGAGTTCCGTAAACAGATCGAACTTTCAACGTGTTGACGTGTCCAACACAGAGAAGAGTGTGCCAGGCAATTTTCAACACCGATCGACCGAACCAAGGCGGCGTTGGCTAGCGCGTTGCATTCCACTCGTACGTTTAGAAACCCGAGGCGGTTACGTAACGCCGCCGGCCAGCCATGTATCAATAATCAAGTTTAACAAGTGGAAAGTTCAGTTAGGGCGTCGACTGGGCCGGCGGGCCTTCGCTTTGGCGCGCACCGACTAGAAAATCGCGCTCCTAGCGTCGTCTAGAAATACCAGGAAGAGCAGCCACGGTATCGGGTTCCCGGCTTAGATCGGCTTTCTCCAGGCCCGATTATTATTCGCCTATCACGCGTGACGTGACACCCTTGACAGTAAATTACCTAAAGCGACCACTTTCCACGCCGATATTTCAGAAGAACGTAACAGCTTCAAGGTGATGCGATAAAGTGTCAATGAACTTGATAATAAGAAATTAAATTGTAAGTAGGTATGAGCGCGTCGCCGAAATATTCCATTGTTATTTAATTAATCCGACAGATTTCGTTTCAATGTACGAATAAAGTAATTAACGCGTCGATTTATAATCGTTTAATTGTTTTTTTTTTTTTACCAACATGCTTAGTATGTAAAAAAAGTAAAAACTCATGAATCTTCTTTTGATTAAAACAATAACAATATCTGTAACTAATATTTTAAATTAATCAATAACCGAGCACGTGACAACAGCTGGAATATATAACAGTAGCTGTTATAATATGACCCAATGATAATCATCGTTGTTGCGTCAAAACATGATCGTCGTTCTGTTTATGCACGGTGGCGACCGACTCCAGCGGCCCCGTAACCGCTGGTCCCGTTTCCCAAATCGCGCGGACGCCTTGCCCACAGACCTCGAAACCACAACCGCCTTCGCTAATAAGGCCTCGCGCCCTCCACCGCCCTGCTACGATTTCGTAGCGCACTGTAGAGGCGTAGGCGGGTTAATGTCTTTCAATATAAAACTTCGCAGTACCTAATAAACGTAGAATTAAAAGTGAAACATAACTTTTTACAGTAGAGTCAGCCGATCGGAAACCGTGTCTTTTTTTCCTGAATATATAAATTTGAAGCGAATGTTTAAAATTAAGGATATCGAAAATTCTAAATTAATTAATTCATTCATTCGTGTTCATTGTCAATTTTTATTTTATTAGCTCGCGTGCATTTGCATTTATTAAATACGTCCATGGTTCGTCTATATATTGTCAGTGGAATTGTTTTTCCCGAGTTTAGCAGTTTCGATTTTAAAATTCATATAATTTTCAATAACTTCTACCTTTCTTGTTATAATCAAAACCATATCATTTTCATAATATTACAAAAGTTACCTTGAGCGACACGGAAATAAAAAAGTAAGTACTTTGAGTTGGTCGACCGGCCGAGATCTTTGCGAATAATTCTTACTCTGCACTTGCTTCCGCAAAAATGTGTATCATTCTTTGTTTGTATCCTTATAAAAAGATTTCGACTTTAACATGGACTTCACTTGTAAGCGGAAACGATACGGTTGTGGTTTAAAAAATAATTATGCCACCGGCGTATTCATCATGGTTGTTTTTCAAACGGCCTGCGCGTTAGTTCGGCACGATTTACATGCGATATCGAACTTTTGGCGGTCCGCGCTGATTCCTATTCAAGGTTTCACGCTTCCATTTATATAGGCCCGAGGCGTCTCGAATTATCGAAGGCGCAATAAACGCCTCGAGCCTCGATTTAAAGAATTTTACATAATTCCTAATACACTTTAAAATTAATGAGGGATAAATTAAAAAACGAAAAATCTTATAATTTTATTGCACATTCTAGACATCAGTTATTGATTTTATAAACTATACTGTAAAAATACAGCTTAAAGATTACAAAATAAAAAGTAAGTAACAAATATTCTTGTACTCTTCCCTATCACATTTTTGTATATTTATCGATTATTCGATGCCGAACTACCGCAATGTGACAGTGAAAATGATGAAATTAATGGAAATATTAGAAAAAAAAATAATTTTCAATTCATTTTTTTTTTCTTACTCGAAACTTAGACGAAGGAATTGCTTACATCGAGCAAAAAAGCAACATCTTTATTCAATACGTCGTTTCACGTAAACGTTCGAAGCTAATAAGGCTGCGTCGATTGTACGCACAATGTACAGGAAACTTTTTTATATAAAGCCGTCATACATAATGTAGAGTGCGATAGGCGAACGTTCCGGCGTCACTTGTTTACAGTGGAGCGTTCTGCACGGCGGACCTTGAGATTCGGCAGCGGTCAGTGCCCTAGGCCTCCGTATCCAAGCTTCGACGCGCGTTGCCGTTGTACGCGGTGTTTGCGCGCTTCATTATAACCGATAAACGCTAGTTTATTACTAGGTCCGACGAGTTTAGAACGAACTGGACGCCGTTCGACTCCCATTTGAATCGTTTACTTCGTCCTTTAAGCCCCATTCACACGTTCGTTCTATGAAGGCTTATAACCTCATCGTTCATTCCCTCCCATTCGATTGTTTGTCTTTAAACTTTTTTTCATTTGTGTCAATGACTACAAGGCTACAGCCAAAGAGAATAATGAAATGAAAATGTTCTTAGAATATAAATAAAAATTAAATAAAATTAACAAAAAGTATGTTCGAATATTAAAAATTGATAACGAAACGAACATCGAAGTTAAATAGTCTTTAAAAGAAAAGGGAAAGAGTTCTAAATTCAAAAGCGCTGAATCGCTGTCGCTCACCGCCGCGAATTGTGTCTAGGCATTTTTAACGTGTCAAGCAACTTTCCGAGGCCGCTAGGTTGGCGCGCGGCTTTCTTGCGCTTGCGCCGCGATTGGCGATTTCGGTGGCGGTGGCGGTTTCAAGGACAACCGGGCCCGAGTTCGGTAGCTGCCTTCGACAGTGAACGACACCATTTCGTCCGTTGACCCTAAGCGATCGCCGCGCCAACGGGAAGGAATTAACAACGCCCGAAATCTCAGAGCTTCGCACATGACATGCTGACGCATACATCGTCGGCGACAACGTGATACATTTGCTAAAATATCACTTTGAAAGTATTTTAGCCCGTTCATTCAGATTCATCAATAAGATACAATTAATTCCAAAGCTGCGAAATTAGCAGAAATCTCTTAACATTTTTATTCAATGTATTTTAATACGTTTTTAAAATTTGGAAAAACATTGGATTATACCGTTTTATCGAATTCACCAAAAAACCAAACTAAAACTCATATTTTGCGCAGTTTCCTTCGGTCTGCGTCACTGTTCTCAGAGAATATTCTAATCTCACATTCGGCGTAAACAATGATTCCATCAAATTCATTATGTATTCGTGTCAAAACAACTGAACCCATATATTAATATTATTTTTTTTTGTCGCAGGTGAGTGACGGGGTCGTCCGAGCCGCAGGGAATCGTATCGGTAAACTTTAACATTGGAGTTATGATCGCTCGTAATGCGTTCTCGTTAGAGCACAATGCACCAGGCTGCAGTGGTGGAGTCAGTCACCCCGTCCTAACGGGGCTCGCCCTATACCCGCTCGCGGAGCGCTGTCGTCATCGCAATTGTCGTGCGACCGTGCAACGACGCCACTGCAACTCCTAGTGCATACGTAACGGCCGTAATTCACGAGCGCACTTGCTACCAGCACCTCTGTTGCCCTATCCTGAGGCGAAAGAAAAAATAGAATTAGAATTTTGATCAACGGACCGGATAAAGAAATCAACTTCTTATGTAGAAAATAAAATCCAATTAAAAAAGACATAACTAAAATATAGCGACGATAATAATTAACAATACCATAAGCAGTAGTGTTCGAATTCGAGTGTAAACAAACTTTTCATTTAAGACTTGGTACTAAGCAAAGAGAGAAAAAAATTGGTCTTCGAATTTCAAACACGAACACCAATTGTAAACGGACGATTAACGACGCAAACGAGGTCCGAGCCGTCCCGCTGCGTCCCTCACGCAAATGAACCGCAAAAACTAGCCGGGAGTGTCCATTGTTAAATTCGTAAATGATGACGCGCCACAAAAATAACCACTGCCTAATGAGCGTGTACGCGTCTAGGGCTGCTTTTATGCCACAAATGGGCCGAAAAAATCTCAAATAATGAATCAACATTTCCAACGTTTTATTAATAACCATTCATCAAACGTGTAACTTCACGTTCTATGTCAACCTTCCAATAAATAGGTAAATTATGTGAATACCATATTGTGAAAATATTCCGAGGCGTCCCGCTGCTATTTTATCATTAAGACGAATATTTCTAAGCGCGACCTAGGGATATATCGTTTAGCGAAGACACAATGCTTCGACTATCTGGGAATGTCGGTTATAAAATCGTCCAACAAAAGGATGTTAAAAAACTAATCTTTAGTAAAGTTCAATCCCAACTTTTTGCCCGCGAAAGGGTCTCGATCGAACAATTATTTGGGGTCCTTTTTTTTTCGTAAAAAGTTCGCAGAAGAGTTGGATATCGCAGAAAATCGCACAAAGATGAAACGCGGGTCGGGCAAAAAGTTATAGTTTACCTGTTCACGAAATACGATATCGAAAGAAAGGGTGGCGGATCTCGCTCGAGATGCGATTTTTTAACAATAAAACGCGCGAAAACCTGTCATTTTTTTGCGATAAAAGCGTAAAAAGATCTAAATCTGAAAGATCGAAATTGAAAGGAAGTTGGCTTAAGGGTTAGCGTTTTTTTCTCTAAAAGCATTGTTCACTGTGCAGATGGTATTTATTGCACTGGTTGCTCTCTGATCCGCTGACAATGTAGGTCACGATCAGAGTAAAGCGCAATTTTCACTCACTAGCCTCTATTTAAATTGAAAAGGGAATAGCTCGCTTTAAAATAGAAACAAATAACCAACTGCCGACAACGGGACGAGCTGAACAAAACGTGAAAAAAATCGATAGTCCATTTCTGACAAAATGTTTCTAATCAATGCGCTTTTGTTCCGAAAGACTTGCTTGCTTACTAACGTGTCTTTACGAACAGTTCTCAGAACTCATTATTATAGGTTACTATCTCAAAGAACATTAACAATGCTTATTACTTCCTTTACTCAAATTAGCCACGAAAGATGGATAATGAAACCCTTCTAAGGACAAAAAAGACTGACATTTTTGTAAAAGTCGACGTGGTCACGGGTTGAAAAAAAAAATCAGGTTCTGCTAATAGTGGTAATGGTTTGGAATTTATTGTTTAGTGAATGAATGGCATTACGAACATTACACGATTCGCATCGGTATAAACGACAAGACAAGAATGGACACCGTTACAAGTACATCGGGTTGAGTGCACGCACAGGCGGTCGGCGACACCAGCTAACCGAGTGTCGCATATTCCCGTCCAGCTCGCAATAATATCGATATCTCATCGCGCGATTCGATAATACTAATATAGCGAACATCATTTATTTCGTTATAGCGCTGGTCAATAGTCGTTTCGCATAACAGTTATGATATAGCATACATAATAATGATGTCAAGAACGTTGTTTGTGAGGGCATGAGAAAGGTGAATATCATCGCCCATGGCTACCACAACAATATTAGCGTTGCAGTTGCTTGGCCAACATTAAGCTTATCAGTCTCACTCGACACATGAATAACCATAGTTTGCTTCTCCTAGTTTAGGTCGCTCTTCTAATATTACCTTTTCTTCCTGTGTACTTAGAAAGATTAGGTCTGGTATTGAAGTTGAAAGAATTATAAAACGTTTGAGGCACATCTATGCTTTCATAATACACCGAAAGACTAAATAGACTAAAAAAGTTATTCTATGCATAAAAAGGCTCCGTATTATACTTATGCAAAAAATGATAATCTATTTATTTGCAATACGAGTAATAACGGAGACACAAAAAATAAATAACAAGTAAAGGCATATGCCATGGAGTCAATAATAGTCTTTGATATAGTCACGCACAATTACAATAACTTTAATCCATATGTTAGAATTTTTAAAACAGAAAAAAGAAATCGAAGCAATTAATCTCTCAAGCTCCATGTAATGTAAATAAAAAGTACAATATGATATAAATGGAGTCTAATACAAAATATGGAATGGAATGGAATCTGATATAAAAACAAAAAGTATGTTATGTTTACATAGCGTAATAAATAACCATTCAGTACCCAGTCGTTGTGTGAAAGTATCAAAATCTAATAAAAAAATTTCATGGATCCGACGCTGTGTAAAACAGACAAACTCTCATTTTATATTCTTACGTAACAAGTAAGAGTAAGTGAGGCCGCAAAAAAGTAGAAAATAAAAGAAACCTCTTAAAGGACTGCTTTCGCTTGTTAAACGAAATAATAGGGTAAGGTAGGCTTACGTCTATAATTAAACGTCTGTTCCGACCGCACCGGGCACGCGACGTGCCACGTGTCCCGGGGAGCAGCTTCCTCGGTAAAAACGCCACAAAGAGGCTAAGGATCACCTAGGCATGTCCACAATGAATAGCGAGCCGTCTGTCGTCCCACTGGCAGCTGGGACACGAGGAAGTGCTCGTATTGCAATCCTTAATTGCCGAACGCCGAAAAATCGAAAACGACCAAACAATGGTTATCAACGTATTATGCGCGCCGAATGAGAATTTTTTCGAAACCCGCGAAGCTGCCTTTAATAATACATATCTGGAGTTGAACGACTGCTTTATTGTTAAAATTTTTTCGACGTTGAAAACGGCGCTGAATAATATTGCACCTTATTGTTTGTGTTTAAAGTCGATTTTGATTTGAGGAGCAGCAGGCCCGAACTGGTATATACATTTACAAGTACCCGAAAATCGGCCCCGATATTGTTTACGTTGGTAAAGCAAATGACATTCGATTAATTTTCATACAAAAATTGAAGTACTAAAGTAGGTATTATGTCTACTTTCGCTTCCAGAAGTCCACATATAACATAAATCAGTGTTATAAGTAAGTATAAGTATATCATAGCTTCTGTAATCTGAATATCAAAATTATATATCAAATATTAACTAATGACGAATTAGCTATTATAATTCACGTTGGGCGCCATTTGTTTAAACATAAATTAACATTTAACAATTCAGATGCTTCTGCTACAGTCAAACAATATTCTATTTGATACACAAAGAAAATTAATCTATTTTCGTCACACTAGTTATGCCGCTATCACTTTGCGTTATAAAATATAATAGAAACCTGTTTGTAGCGAAATGAAAGTTGGCTATAGGTTATAGATTACTTTCTCCGTCTTTGAAAACAGTGTTCTCACTTATATGAGTGTAAACTGTTGGATACGCAAATCATAATTAAATTTCCTTTCATACATTCACATACAACCTACGTTATCAACATTTAATGTTCAATACATTTGATCATGAACCTTATTATCAAAGGCATAAAAATTAATTGCAAATTAATTGTACGAGAAAGACTTACCAATACATAGATTATTTTTTTATTATCTATATCACATATAGATAATTAAACATTAATCTAAATATATATAACTTGATTAATTTTCGACTCCTGTCACAGTCAGTTCCTGTGACACAATTATCTGAAATAACTTTCTTTATATTGTAGAAAGATCCTTGAATCTTTAAAAGCTTATTGAATTATCAAGCTTTAATATAATTAGTAACACCAACAGCTATTAGGAATTAAAACGTATCGTTATCGGAAGATTTAATTATATATCATATTTACATTAATAAATCATTTGCGTCAAATAAAATTCCACATTGAGTTGAAAATCAATCTATAACTCATTTTATTACTCTACCAATTATTTAAATTTTGGATTAAATTAGATTATGTCAATTGATTTAAAAAAAAAATTGTGATTGAATTTAAAAAGAGTGTGAATCGTTTGACATTGGTAAGACAAAATTTTTGTGCTAAAATCTAACCACATCTTAATCGACGATTGGTTTTCGTTTACTTTTTTTATAAGATTATTTACCTGTAGAATCTCATAATTTTTTTTAATACTCTTAGAAAAGATACCCGGTATGTAATAATAACAAAGATAAAGCGAAAGCTATAGGCTTAGGCTTTATTTACATGTTTTTCGTGAGCTATACGTATATACATATATGTAACGTGAATCCCGTGAAAAACGAAACCTTATAGCTCGTTATAATCAAATTTCAAATTAAAAAAAATATTTTGTTATAATAGTTAGATGACGTATCGTTTGTTTATTTGATATTAAATAAACGTCATTGTTTCGAATCAATCCACTGCCTCCACACAAGAGTGCCTTCTCACACCTTCGTTATAGGGTGTAAGCTGGGGCGTTTCGAATAAGTCGATTTAAATAAAGTCAAGGATCATTTGCGTCGCAAACGGCGGCGACGGGGTCAGTAGACTCGACGCAACCGCCGAAATTATCGCAACGTACACGCGCCACGCGGCCAACGAACGCGCCAAGGCCATGGTGTTACCCACCAGCCCCGGCTCACACCCACACCGAAATCAAAGACAACACTAAAGTACGGAGTGTTATTATGTGAATTACATTCAAATAAACAAACGCTCCGCTCAAAAATATAATAATGACACCATCGAAAAATATGATGCAACGAGCGAACTCAGCCTTAAGAATCTATATGAGAAACACTGATGAATGTTTATATCAAATTTCCTGCCGCTTATTTATTGCGAATAAATAATTTAATGTAATCGTTCAAACGATTAACGGTCGGAGATAGACGGTGCGAAATAGTTTCGATAAGTCGACCAGCGTGGAATTTACTATGTACTTTGAGTAACTGGACCCGCGATGGAGGTTATATTGAGCCGGCAATAAATGTCGGATGGGGCTTATCAGTGTGGGCGAGAGAGCGGAAGGCTGGGAGGGGGCGCGGGGGCGGCAGGTGGCAGCGTCAACGCGCGGCCGTGAACTTTCTTCGGACACGTTTTCAGGAGCAAATGCTGCGCAATAATCCGGCCCGCGCTCCCGCACCTCCCCACCAACATAATCGTTACGTCCTCGCCTCTGAACGCTCACCATTGATTTTCACGGCCGTAATCAACGTTCGAATACATCTGAAACATGCCGAAACAAACCATTGTCTTTTTGTCATTAAAGCTCATTGCGGACGATGTTTTTTGCGTAAAAAAAAATGGAAACAGGCGCCATCACCTCGTCACTTTTTCACACGAATTTATGCCTGATCAAAATGTATTCGGCGCGGGTTCAGGTCGATTCGAAATTCCAATGCGCGTTTTTGGCGCGTACGCGGAAAATAATGAAGAAAATGGGACAAAACCGTATGTATAATGCGGTGCCTGCTAGAGTCACGGAATGAGGACAAGATTCGGGATACTCTCCAATCTTATTCGGCGTTGTAAACAATTAGCATTCAATTGGGTTAATGAAATTGATAATGCGTTACGGAGAAGGCGATCAGACGAGTCGCTCGTTATCGGTCGTTAACGAGGGCGAGTAAATGTAACACTAGGAAATCGATGCGCTTCCTCCTTGTGTGGGTGTGTTGTTGCTGTGTGGTGCCACGTAACGTGTGCAGGCGGGCGGGCGCGCAACAGATTATACAACGCGGCGCATCACTCGGGCTTGGGATTCGCGATGCTCTGATTACGCCGCTTCTCTGCCTCAGTTGTTGCAGTATAACATCACCTTACTTCTAGACGCTCGCGCTGAATTATATGCTCCAGTTGGCGGCCGTTGTTTTGTTTTTCATCCCATTCGTCCGATGATCGTTCTAATTTCGAATTTCGCGCCATTCAAGCAGTCGCGCTCCTATCGCGTCGGTGTGAATAGTTCGCGGTCGTCCTTTGTCGGGTGCAGGAAGTCTACTGAGTAAATATCAAGGCGAGTTGCAGTCGCTGATCGGCTGCTGAGTCCTTGTTGTGTCTTCGTCGATTGTACGAATACTTGAACGCGATATAAGCAACAACCCGACCGGTTCCTGCGTTACCTTTCTAACCTCTGGTTGTCTAGTCTAGACTTTTTTTTGTATTGTGCTAACTCACTAATATCGAGCTTCCTCGTGTGGAGAACCTTGAAGCGGCTGACATTGTGGTTAATTCGGTACGATTTGGCATTGACACGTACCGAGTCGAACGAGGAAATGCTCCTAACTGCGCGATGGGGCCGTCGAGCTTTGTAATTATTCAAATTCGCGCTAGTTTAAAATTTGGTTCCGGGCGTTAGCATGGTCGTGCATTAGTGTTATAAGGTCACATATTAATTATAAAATTAGGTTAGGAGTAAAAAAACACGTACGGATGTAAGGTCATAATATATTGAAGGTAATGTGATATGACAAATTTGAAATCAGCACTCTTTCAGCTTGCGCAATGTAACAAATTAATTTTACTTCTCACTATGACGTCACTTTATTGTAAAGATCGCACCATGTTTATTACAATGTAGTCTTAATATCGTACAATATAGGAACTATCTAATAGCATTATCTACACTACAAAGTCATATTTATTTTGTATTACGTGAAGCAAGGCCCCGGCTTGCTTCATTGTACAAAGCGTTATTTAATTTGCGGCAACGATGATGCTCCGCTAGATGTGTCACCCGGGGGCCGCGGCATGGTGGCTTTAATCGAGCTCGCTCAGCCGGCCTTGGCCTTGGCACGGGCTGCCGAATCGGCCGAGGTCGCTGCGATCCGACACGTCCGGATCACACGGCCCGCACCGCTCTCCTCATGTCCACGCGATAATAGACGAAATGCAGGGCCGGATTTAGGGAAGGGCATCCGGGGCTCTAGCCCCGGAGCCTGCACGAAAGTGGAGCCCCACAATAGAGACTTACTGCTACCAAACTCTCGAAAATCAAAATTTCAGAGCTGCATTATCAAACCTTGAAATTGCACTGAGGCTTCAGACTACGATAGGACAAAACTGTCTATCAGTGAATTTGATTTACTCCGGGAACTTGATTTCAACGAAATCATCAACGATTTTCCCAAAAAATGCTCCGAATGATCTGTTGGTTAACACCAAAATTTAATATCGCATAATTCTTGTTTTTTATTATATTTACATACGTTAGATAAAATAATTTACTTGTTCTCACAATAAATTATATATTGAAAAATTTGGCTGAACAAAAACTTTTGCGCATTTTGTTTGGAAAATAACTAGTGTCCAGGGGGCCTCCAAATCCGCCCCTGACGAAATGCAATATCAAATCAATTAGTGATGAGATCAGCACCCCTGGTCAACAGAACAGTCACTAACAGAAATCTCAATAATTAATTTATGGAGAGAAACATTTCACTTCCAATCGGATCATAGTTGTTCTTACACATTATTTATACACATTGTTTGGTGTGGTGCTTTTCCAATCGGACTCAGCAAAGGATATAGAGAAATGATAGTGCTGCTGTTATTGATCGAAGTATGGAGTAGGAAAGTAAATAGGTTCTAGGCGATCGCATGACCGAAGTGATCGGTTCTAAACTACGTAACTGATAACTACTACGGTATAATTACGAGCGTGCAAGGAGAGAAAGAAGCGTGAAGAAAAGGTGGATAGTGGAATTGCGTAATGCAATCCGTGATTGACAGGTGTGAGTGCAAATATTGACGAATACGTATGTACTGGCACATTCACGGAATCATATAAATTGAGAATTTATTTACACATCTAAGAGATGTTTGTGTGATTATGATTAAGATCACTTTAATGAAATATTTGTATCAAAATATACTTCTATATAGATTTAAAATGATCCTTTGCAGACATTTATATAGTAAAGATTTTAAATTTAACCACATGAAGTATGTTTTAAAAGTATTTCTCAATGTAGCTGATAAACGCTTTTTTTAATGCGAGTACATCTAACGATCTTCATCTCATTTACTATGCTCACATGAGTGTTTTAAATCACAGCGTAGTGCGTACTCACTGACCGTCATATCTTATAAAAATTAGTATAAAGACAAGAGATGTCTATATAATATTGAAAAGGACGACCAACAGTTCCATTCTATTCAAGGCAGAATCCTATGACTATTAAAAAAACCCGTCCTCTTACATAAACCGTCACAGGTAAACGTTAAACAACATCTTACCGGGAGTTCCTGACAATCCCCGTGTGGAATAACGAATACGGAGCGAACTCTTCGCAAAAACCGCGGGCCGACGTTAAAACCCGGGCGCGTCAGCAACGTGTCAGAGGTGGTCTTGAGCCCGTGGGGTAATTGACTCGCGGTGACCTCACGCCGCTTCGGAAAAACTCGACACCGCTCGGAACGCTCCGGCTCGCTAAACCGCTGGAGTTTCACGACCGGCGCAACATGTCGAACGGATTTCGCGGTGATACTTATTGCGATCGACGCAACGTGGTTGGAATCGAACTCATGGAAACCAGCCTTACCATGGGTTCGGTGCCCAACAAAGATTTTATAGTCCCTAGGATTAAAAGCACAAACATCATCCAAAGAAAAATGTTGATTGTATTGTCTCAGATACACGTGGTATGGGTAATTTTGAAGCATCTTATGTAGTATCCACCATTTTGAGTCAGTTTCACACTCCGTCAGAGAAAGACCATAGCTTAGCAAGTTATTTCACCAAAAAGCCGTAACGTGCCAACATCATTCCTGTGTTTCCAGAGGGATTACAGATTGTCTTATAACCCTAAATGAGGATTTTTAATTTGTTAACTTTCAATTCGTTCATTTTCTCATTACAGTTAAAAGAAATTTTGGTACCTTATACCTAAAGAGTTTATAAATGATTCATGAAGACGCGATACATGCACACTACTACAAGGTACATGAGTACGGACATACAGACAACAACAATCAGCGGTTTGGTCGGCTATCGTGCCAAAAACATCGACAGCGGGCAGGCAAACGGGCTCTTTTTCAAGTGTCCATCGGCACAACCGGCCCCGCTCTTGGAGGCCTTGACCGCGTCGCGAACGCCCTCCGACAGCCCGCGGCGCTTCCCCGAAACGTCGACCGATTACGCTTATTGCGTTTTCGCCGAGCGTTCAACGTCACGTGGCCCAATGTGTGGCTACGTGTTTAATTTGATGCCGACTGACAGCCCGGGCCCGGATGGTTCAGTTTCGACCCAATTCTTTATATTTACATCGCACAAAATGACTCTATTATTACAATTTTTCGCTGCCATTTGACTAACACGGTTAACCGTCAAAAATATTTTTTTTTTATGAGAGATGATTCTTAAATGACGTCGCTTATGTTGTACATTCGCAATTCTGTCTCGATGACTACTAATACGTCTATTCTACGTTGCTATTCTGTGATTTCCTTGTAGAAGTATGTACATGCAACACTGAAAGATGCCAGCTTCAACCACCGCAATGAAACATGAAGACAATATAGAATATTGCCACCAGGCTAATGAATAGGCAGTTAATACAGTTAGAACGTTAGTAGGGCCTTGGGCAATCGCCTCATTGTCCTAATGTCCTTCGACAGTCGGGAAGGTCGCCCGACCCCTCATTATTTCGTCGTATCGTTACAAAAGCCCTTTCAAAAGCGCCCGTTGGCGACCGTACCGAATTTTTAAGGTCATAATCGTAGTTGCGCTATTGTAAAACGTTTATATAAAGTCCTCTGGCCATAGCACAGGTTGTTTTGAAGAGAACCAGCAAAGGGCCTGTTGCCAATTAGATTATTTGCTGAAATATTGATGTGATTAGTTTCAGTGTTTCTCGGTGACTGCCTCTATTGAGTTCTTTACTTATGTTAGTTTATGTATTATATGTATTAGAAATTTAAAATATTATATCAAATTACTGAAATTTTAAATGAAAAAGGAATAACACACGTCAGCCGGATGTGCAAAGGCTTATGCATACCAACCGTCGATTCCGGACGCGGAAAAAACGAAGCCTCAAAAATTGCAAACAGCATGGCGAGCATTCAGCACTTTTTAGTCTGTACAAAAAGCAGCAGCGCGCGATCAATCGAGATCAATAGTGGGATCCCTTCGGCTGTGGTCATATAACAATACAAAAATACATGTGGCTACCGGCTGACGGCGTGAACTGCAACTTTTTAGATGGTTAGTCGGTCACAGGATTTTAGACTTTATTGTACGACATATTGGGAGGTTTTTACTATTCCTTTAAATGACGTATCCACCTAGCATGTAATTTGATATTAGCGCTAACATTAAAAAGCGAGGGCAACGGAAGGAAGTAAAAAAATTGGGTTCGCACTCGCTTTCACGTAATGTTCACATGTCACTTTATTAATATTGTTTATTCTTCCACCCTTGCAAAGTGAAAGTATTGAAAGTAACACATGAATTTAATTTAAGACAAAAAAAATTCGAATTTCCTTTCTAACAAAATCTCTCTTCTATTTCTCGAGACCTCAAATAGGAATATTGATCAATTGAATTCTACGTTATAAATAAACTGACCTATACGTCCAAATAACATTGAATTTTCTCTAATAAGTTTGATAATTGAATAGATTGATTTATTATATGTGCATGTGAAACATTCGTATCATTGTCAATGGCTCTTGAATTCTAAATCGTCATTTACCTATAAACCAACGGAATAAACAAAGGAATAAATAAGTAAAAATGTTTGATAATAAAACTACTTTTACCATCAAAAAACAAAATTGGTTCGAATGAATTTCCACAAGTGTAACAACATATGTACGTGGGTTAACGTGGAAGGATATTCGCGAAGCCCCTTTAAAAGCTTCCTCTGGCGATCAAGGGAAAGTATTCGAGTGAAAGAAATTGAACAAAAAAATAGAAATGATGTCGAACGCAAATCTTATAGGCCTTAGGAATAGCTCCTGTTAAAATTGTTAAAAATCTTGTTTAATACTTATCACGAGTACTGAATGTCAGTTTACTGAGATTTACATTACGTTGTTTTCAACAAATCTAGTGACTTATCTAAAACTTAACAGAAATCATATTTTTGCATTGCAACATTACGTTTCTCGAATTTATTTAATTTTATATTGTGATGAAGATGTTAAAAATATTAAAGGCATGGCATGGTTAAATCGGAATCATTTGTGGACATGTATTTGTTGCGTTGAAAGGCACACAACGCCTGCGCGGGCGGTGGCCTTGACCGTCCTGCGCCAAAATTTACAGGTCGTTCACCCGCCTCGACGCCCACCGCCACTCGTCTTTATCTCTTATAAATAACTCTCGCTGCGAACGAATTTCAACGCTACGAAATCCGCGTAAGGTTGATTTTGCGTTAGCACTGGAAATGGAGATGTTATATAAAATTAAATCATTTGTGTTTATAGGTACCTCTACGTATAAAGACCTTGTTTATCAATAAGTCCATACGCGTATAGAAAGGATGTGGGGTGCTATTATTTCATCATCATTGTTTCGTTAACAGAAATTAGGTCGGCTAAATTGTCTTTAATACTTTTGTATATTCATTCGTGTCTAATTAGCTAGACAATCTGAGCCTGATCTCTTATCGTAGTCAATTACTACTACGAAAGAAAAACAAAAACGAAACAATATTATGTCATTGCGTATAAAGAAACATGATTACTGAAACTTAGTGTTTTGAGATTTATTTAAAAATTCAATTCAATATGAAAATTACATTTGCCTTCAACGTCACTCTGCAAGAAAAGGACGATTCTTTTGAAGCGGAATGTAATTGGCTCAGTGTCGAATTGGGTATCCCGGAAGTGTGTGCTAGGAGGGAAAGGGGCAAGGAGGCAAGCGGGCCGCGACGGCAGCGGGTCACTCCGTCACGCGTCGACCTACAGCGCGCTCGCCATCCATTAGCTCGATTTCGTGTTCAAGTTCACTCGCGTTCCATCACCGAAAATATTTTCGTGGTGTGACGCAACCGCGCGGCTGCGTCCCGCTCCGACGCGCGGCGCGGCTCGCAGTCGGCACCGCTCTCGCGCGACCTTGGCCGCGGAGCGCCCGCAAGGTTCGGGTCTTCGAACCCGTGCGCGCGGCGAGGCGAGCGGGACGAGGACGAGGCGCTCCTCCAATCGCTCGCCGCGCACACTTGAACGCGCTCCCCATTGGTCCACCGAAGGCGCGGCAATGACCTCGAGGACCGGAGTTCGAAGCGCGCCGAGGCTCGCACCGTAGCTCGGAGCCACGGGCTCCGGCCGCGCATAGGGGCGATATTCCCTCGGCGTCAGTCGCACCGCCGCCCAAGTGATTGTATCGCGCGGTGCGGTGATCTTTTTGCAGACTTTCACTCTTAAGGGGAGAGCCGCGCGGCGACGATCACGAGTGCGCGCGGCCCGAGTTCAGTTCGTCGATCGAGCTCGAGTGAAGCGCACGCGGCGCGTGCAGCGGCAGTATCGCGACACGAGCGACCTTCATCCTTCGCGACGTGCCGGCCGCGCGCCTCGGCCCATGCACTCCTGTCCCATATTCAGTAGTACAGTGCGCACCACCTCTGTGTCCCCGGGCCCACGGGCTCCAGTGTGCCTTACGTGTTGTGAAGTGGATTGGACTATTACCTAGAATTAAGCATATATGACTCAAGTGATGTCCCCGGACAGCAGTTACGGGCGTTACGATACGCCGACACCTACGGACAATATGATGGGTTCAGTGCACACGGAACGGGAACCCGAACTGCATATAGGTACGCTCCTTCGCAGCCTAATAAGGTTGACGCTGCAAAGCGGTGACTTGCCAATTGTAAACAAACGATACGCGGTAAACAAAAAAATGAGAACACTGGTTGCGAAATCGGTTTTATTATGCCGAGTCTGTTCAATACTACACTTACTCCATGTTTACAATGTTGATAAAGAGAAAGTGGACATTTTATTTTTTTTCATTAAGGTCAACTTCGTATCAACACTTACATCTCAATAATTTTTTGCTAAAATATCCGAATTTTTTCCTAAAATATTTTAATATTTAACATAAATGACAAGGCTTTTCTTATGTAATTTTTTATATGTGTATTCTATGCAATTTTAATTAATTTTCGTTCTTTTATTGCTTTGAACCATATATACATATATTTATTATTAAGCATTATTATATTGCGTCCACAACATTAAAAATAATACATGATTAGTTACCACATCAAAAGAGGTCACGTCAAACGTACAAGTTGCTTAGTAAAATGATTATTAAATACAATTTTATAATTATCTTATTATCATAATATTTTTTAAAGACTTTCAAAAATATTTTTGAAAATCTTTAACAATATATACACAAGATATATATAATATACAAATGGAAATACAATAAAGATATAAAAATACGTTTATTGTATTTCCATTTCGAGTTAGTCTTTTTACAAAAGACAGCTATTTTTTTAATTGATTTTCTGTCACGTATACACTCCTTTATAACGATTTCCACATAGAATGGAATTCTTTAGCTATCATTAATAATTTTCGATTAATGATACGTTAAAGTTTGACGAAAGGGTATTGTTGATCAGTTGCATTGCGATTCATTTAGTCGCAGAACAAATTTGATGGATGAAATGTTTCCACTCGTAAGGGTTTGGTGGAAAAACAATTAAAGGCGCTTTGTGCAATATAAAGCACTTAATGGAATAGAGCCCTTCGAGAATGTAAGGGGTAATGTCAGTTCTATGTTGAAACGTGTCGGCGGGGGGCTGCTGTGTAAATCTCCGATCTAATGATCTCATCGAACGATTAGTACGGGACAAAAGAATTGACGGTTGAATTTCGTGCTTTTTTTTATGGGAAAAGGACGCAAACGAACAAATTTTTTTTTGATGGTAATCGATTACCTCACCTATGTATCAACGCCTAAAGGGTTGCAGTCGCATTACAAATTGTTGAGCATGTACTTCGGGTATTTCTCTGAGTAGATGAAATGCAACAGTCAAAATATCTCCTTTGAGTATGGCCAGACCAATATATGGTGTAATAATATAATATATAATGCATCGTCTGGCATATGCTATTTTAGATGTTTAGATCAGCCCTCGTGAGCCTACCACAGTATTAACAAAGACATTAAAATGCATTTTCAGTGTGAAATACTTTTTAATACGTTGATATTGTTTGTAACGCATCGCGCGCGTGGCGGGGGACGTGACGTGGCCCGACCAGCTGTCTCGCTACACCACTTTTACTTTTCTCTCGGGCCCGTTTCACCAGCTCACGACAGCGCGCCATCGTGCACGCTTTCTTACCGAACTATGTGTCTCTTCGAGCACGAATCTCATCGATCGTACAAACCATTTGACATGCATGTTCACATGTTTCAATTTTAGAACGTGTCCTCCAATCCCGCCGTTATAATGAATACGTGCGATTATTCGCAATGTTGCCAGTTACGTTAAACGGCGAGGCGTTTTGGCAAAGGGATTGCATGTTATTACAATTTCAGTTGCTATTCGCGGACGTGCCCAACGGCCGGGGGACGTCACTAGAACGTGATGCGGTCGCCGCGGGCTCGGCTATTTACAAACAAACGCCGCCATGACACAGTTCGGGCGGCGCAACTTTCCCATCGCATCCACTTTCCTCGTCTAATTGACGTAACTAACGAGCTCTCGCACGCTTCGATCGGAGAAAAAACTACACGTTGCATCACTCGCGGTGAAATGGATGCACGCGAGCGGCCGTTCGGCGGTTGCAGCGCATAGTTACGTGTCGGCGCATCGCTTTCACTGCTCCATTGTGATCCCCACCGCGCTGGAGATGAGACCGAATCGGCCGGGGCGCGGCGGCTCTAAAAAAAAGAAAGTCAACACCATAGAAAGCGATCGAACGTCGACCCGCGGCGAAAGAGTGCGCGCCAGAAATAGAAAGTGCCGTCCGCGGCGCGGGCCCGCTCCCTTAACAAATAAACGCGGCAGGGGGAAAGTGAGAGCGGCCGGGGCGGGCCCGAACCTGTTCCCGTGCCCCGCGGCCGCCGGACGTCACCTGTTCTCGCGTCCTTATCTACCACTGACCCACTAACGGAATCGCCTCGGCGATTAACAACACATACCTCTTTTGAGAGACGCATCGGGCGTTAATGCCTCCATTAATGCGCGATGCCGATGCGCCCGGTCAATTACCGCGCGATAAGTCACCCGATAAACTCATCGGCTGTGCCACAAGAGTGCCGCGCTAGAATTTTCACGGGTTACGAAACGCAGGTTCAACGACACCGTCCATACGTGGCGGACGCTTTCTAAAATAACTATCCAGTGTCACCTTGACGTCCGATTACCTAACGTCTGAATATAGCGTAGGAATATAGCGGTGATTTCCAGGTTTATATTCGTCCGAGAAAACAAACTGAGGTGCGTTGCGTAACCATAACGATATAATGCGAAAACGATAATCGCCTGTGCCGCCGTCACGCGACTTGGTAGTGTATACAACGGCACGTGCCCGATAGCCGATGGTGGCTGCGTGGTTTAAGTTGACCAGTTATGTCTCGAGAAACGAAACGTCCAGTCAAAGTTTTATATTTCTTTTTCACGTCTACCGAGCTTCAAAAATTTAAAAGTTGTTCTAGAACGTTCGTATACGTTAACGTTTTGTTCGAGCGTCATAATTGTTGACAATGTTGCGGAGACCGTGACTAACTAAAAGTATGTAGTCGTTTCATAAGGTCACCGTGTCATTGAAGCGGACGCGTGTGTCTTATTCCTCAAAAATGCCAGTCGTAATTGATTCGAAATTCGAATAATAATTGAAGATAAACTGCATTTTCAAGAATACGTAACTGATTATAAAAAACCGTGCAAAAGTATTCAACACTACCCTAAATAAATGTTCACTGAAGATTCGTTTAAAAACATATTTTTAATCTGTCCCATACTTTGTTGCAGAATTCGACGGCACCACGGTGCTATGCCGCGTATGTGGCGATAAAGCTAGTGGTTTTCACTATGGAGTCCACTCCTGCGAGGGATGCAAGGTAAATATCAATCTATAATGTCCATTTAATTTATTGAAACATTATTGATGCTCTATTTCAGCATGCTCACCAGAACCGATACAAATTTGAAACCTCGTTATATTATTTGCGCTAAAAACCGTCTTACGTTTCACTACTACCACTGGTGATTGGAAAATTGATTATCAATATAAAAAAAAAAAACAACGCGTGTTTAATTTGAATTTAGAATCGGTATAATTACCATGACGCGCGCCTTACCAGCGTTCATTAGCCCTACCACATCGGAATGGATATTAATTACAATGCAAATATAGGTTGCTTTTGTGAAGCGGGAAGTGCAAACAACTGGTGACCGATCACCTTTCTCTGCCACAGTTACGTCTCTGTGCTATCAATTCGAGCCAATTGCGATCAACGCCCATATCCTGATCATCCAGCACGCACACGAAATTCATCCCTATCGCGATATCAATATGGCACAAAGCAGCGTGCGGCATTTCGGCCACAGTTGCAACTATAAGTGTTCTGGGTGTCCTAGAGTATACACAACAAGGCCACCATACACGGAAGACAATCTCCGCTTGTGAACGGGACAATTTCGTATATAAATATAGACTAACGAAGCTGATAGCTCCGCAGCATAATTCCGTATTGGGTCGAAGTCTGTCGCCTATATATCGGGGGGCCTGAGACGCCGTGTGAACGGGTCCGTACCTGCCGACCTCGGTCGGTCAGCCCCTTGCCCCAGTTCGATTGGTTTTTTTTTTTCGGGGATACCTGTTCGGCCGCAATCACACGGGAAACGCTCGCCGCCACGAACTGTGAAATGTTTTGTAATATACATTGTTAGCGTCCGGGGTCAAGATAAACGCGCATAAGCTTAGAACATATTTAATAAGGGGTAACGAGATTAGATTTTTATGCTTTCTTTGTTTATACCAAATTCTTGTTAAAGATCAGATCACGAGAAAGAATTTACACTCGTTTTGTCAAAAACAAAATATGCCGCCGTAAGTTTTATTTTGTTAAAAAGGCAAACGGGCCGTGGCGATGAAACGAAAAGGAGAATAAACATATAGAACCTAAAAAAGGTCGCCCGTGATGGTAAAAAAAAATTAGGAACGTAGGTCATCCGATTAGCCGGAGTGATGCCAACCGCATCATCGTTCAACATTGTTGCCTTTATTACCCCCGACCGACTGAAGATCGGGTCGTATTTTGAAAACGTAAACAATCTCACGTCACCTCACGGAACTAACTGCACGCCAAGTTTACAACTAGGAGTATATTTAGAAAAGCAAAGCTAAATAAATATTCAGATTAAAATAGACGCTGCAAGAGAAAAAAAGTCGCTATTAAACATATTCGAATCGCCTTTGTTATATTGTTATGTTCATTAAATAGGGCTACAAATATCTGCTTTACCATTATTAGATTGAAATTATAAAACAAATTCTGGAAAAAATTAAATACCTATTTCTAACGGATATTGAAGTAACGGATATGCGGATACATTTTTATGAATGTAAATCTTAACCTCGACTTGTCATTCAATCACTGAATTGATATGCAAAACTTAAAGGTTGCCAACGAAAACAACTATAAACGTAGCGATATCATTGCAAGAATATCTCAATTCGCTTCCTTATAGCCCTCATTAAAATTAATTCAGTATTACAATATAAAAGAAGTAATAAACTCAACACGTCCACTCACTTTAAAGCCAATTTGCATTAAAATCATTAAATAGAGGCATAATGTCAATAGCCGACCGTCGACCCGACAAAGGTCGTATTCATGAGCGTGAAAGCGGTGCAAGGAAGCAGACGGGAGCAGAAGTGCAAGTGTACAAGTGAACTGGTTTAAGAGCAGCAACTTGCACACCGGAGACGGCGACGAGACAAAGCGTATCCTTCTCTCCGCGGACGTCTGGCCTATTGTGTCCCGAACGAGAGGGACAACGATTATGCGGGAGATTGCTCGCTTTAACGCAAAAAAGCCGTCACAGGCACTGTGTCGTGTGTGTTATCGATCCAACGGTTGCTATTATTTAAATAATTTACTATTATTTCCAAAATAGCTCACCTGTATTATTACATAAACGTAAATATTGTTTTTTAAAGTAGTACGTCATAAATAAACGGAACGTATTGGTATTGGAAAACTGCCGCGCAGCGCCCACTGTCGGTTTGAAATGCAACTGCGACGCGTCAGTGCCGCCGCTCGCCGCGAGATGGCGCTGTGGCCCAACGGGCGACAGTGCTGCTCATTCCGTCCCCTCGCGAACGGTATATGTTGAATGAATGGTGAGCGGGCTCGTTTTTACGGCCCACTACGAGGCGCGTGGCCGTACGCGCCGATGTCAACGAACCCGTGTTTATTACGGCACGTTCTTACATTATAAACTAACAATTAACGACTGCCGTTTCGAGAACTCGACGATCGCTTCTGATTAGGGCTGATACAATTATTCGCGCGTCATATTTATTCATATGAACGTGAATATTGTTTCATTGGCTTTGTTCTTTGTTCGATGCATCTAATCTATGCCAGCAGGGTGTACTTCACTATGATATCTTTAAATTTATCTACTAGGCTTCTCTACTAAGGTTTATAATTATAATTTAATTAAACCAATACAATAATTTTATAAACGAAACTTATGTACATTATTAAAATAGCATAGATTTTGCTGTACGTTATGTTAAAAGTATCTTTATTACTTTTAATGAATTTTATACTTATTATTATTTTATACTTAGAATATTTGTCTGTTATTCCGTTCTACAATATAAAATTATTAATTAGTCGTATCAAGCAGTTTCGAACAGGTACAATGCAAACACGTTATAATCTCCCAACTGTTAATTGTTTACAAAACATTAGGACCGTCATCACGTTATATAAGTTTCGTCCCGTAAACGCAATTCCAGGCGATCGTAACGCGCGTTCGTTGTTAGGCGGTGGGGCCCGTTCCTTTGTTGTTTGACCGAGATAAAGGCGCGTTGTGGGTCGCTCATAATTTCGGCACCGATCCGCGGCGCAGGGCGCGCGGTCGACGAACCCACCTCACCTACGCAGCCTCTCCGCCGCAAGAGCTTTTACGGTCGACGAATGTACGTACGCAACGAGAGCGTAACCCACATTATTTTTTAACTGTCAGCTTAAGAGTTCATTGATCTCATTCGCTGCGGCTTGTGTTTATCGAGAGCGTCCCACGGCGCCCGCGGTGTTTCGGTTTACGATTTCCTGTGCGACGAATACTATTCTGTACGCTTGTGATTGTATGACTGTCTCATCCTCTTACGGTCTAGGCGTTCGATTGTCTATAACACTATGTTTAATTGTACAAATTCTACCTTTACAAAACAGTGTAGGATATTTCTTTTTCGCTAGATGATAGTTGCCCTAATCGGTAGCAATGAACGCTTATTCCTGAAGTAGCTTACACGTATCCCCATGTACTATAACTGTTAAGAGAACTTGATAAGCGGGGAGTGAATCACAGCTGCTATATGAGTCAGTGGCTTTGTGTGTTATCGTGCGAACATCTTCGGGGCGGACTGTTAGGCAGGTCGGCCGCTTCCACGGAAAGCGAGCGATGCGTCAGCATGTTTCGGAGCGGGCCGGCGTTAGCGGAGTCGTTGTCCGCGGCACCGTTACCCGCCACCGGCCCCGCGCCCGCCGCTACCACCTTCCACGGCCGAAATCCGCTCACCGCTCGCTTCGGCGACACCGCAGTTCCAAATTCGAATTTTAAAATGTATCAACACTAGTTACTACTCGGTTTTGTCACACTGACGGCACTGAAGATGTAACTTTCTATCGTCGAACGGCAAGGAACAGTCGCCTATAGCAACAAAAACGAAGATCCAAATTCGAATTTCAATATTTGATTAATTAGAACATGCAATGGCGCGTAACCGAAATCTCAAGTTGGAATGGTTGAGTTTTCCCAATCGCGGGCCACGTTTTCGTGCCACAGTTAGTCGATAGAGTCGAAATTGTGTCAATGCAACGTCGCCGACCGAAAAGCGGAGATTTTGTCGAGCGACGGGCAGGCTATGTCGAAAAGTCTAGATGCAAGGCGAGCGCGACCCACATAGCGCTGACGAAATCCTGGCCGAGGCCATATAATGAACATTTCCCCAGATACGGAACGCATGCCGCCGCTCGACTATCGAAATTGCTCGTTGCGTGAAATATTTGGGCGCCCAACGCTCTTACAGACATTGATCCCAGGTTATTACCACTTTGTAATTGGTAATTGTCTACCGTCATGTTTTTCTAAATGTCTAATAAGATTTTTGCCAGCATTTAATTTTTGGTAAATTCAAGTACGACCATACACTACATTTACTTTCACAGCTAAGATTAACAGGTACATTTTGTAAAAATCCTTTTGTATTTCCTAATTCTTATATAAAAATATGTACGGACTTGTTGGTAACAATGACGACAATATTACAGACTAAAAATATAATCTCTTACTAATAATAATAATCTAATACAGATAGGTACCTACGACTACCAATATGTTTACACTAACCTTATTTATGCGGCTTACTATGATTCAGTGTGTGACTAGTACTGTCCCGTTAGTCATTTCCGAATCAAATCATGTCATCTTTTACGTCGGTCATTTCCCGCCACTTACGTGACAGAACATTAACTGCTGCCGTCTTCCACCAAACGTTTAGATCACTCAAAACGGTTAATATTAAATAAAATAAAAAGTCTTAGCATCAAATATTTTTATACTGTTGTATCCTCGCGACCGACAAGTGACCTAGAAATGGAATGTGAATCACTTTAATTAAATTCGTGGTATAGATAATATTGAATTAGGCACTGGACACAAATCAAACAACTTTTTAGAACCGAAAACGATGTAACCGTGTCATTTGTTTAGCGTTCATTGACCCCTGTCGATTGTTTTCTTAATTATTAACCCAAATAAACATCTAATTACGATACATTCGGTTCGCTGTTTAGTTGTTAGTAATTTAGCAAAGGTCGTACGATATTAATGCAGCTTACGCGTTTAATGAAATCGCAACTATTTTATAAACTGCATAAACGCGAACGTCCGTTGCGTAATGAAAACGAATTATACTCTAGTAAAGCGTGAAGAAACTGCGATGCTCTGTATGTATGTATGTCGAGGCCTAGGCTCCTACGATACTTCTTTCGATGGTTATCGTGATCGTAGCGCGAGAGGTGCGGAACGCGGGGCGGGGGAGGGGGGGGGGGGGGGGGTTTTGTTTTCGCGTCAGCGGTCGTTGACCGGGCGGCCGGTCACTGGCCGCGCTGTGGCCAATTATGGGCCACTCGTACAGCGCACAATGGATCGATGGCAGCGCGAAATTGGGCCACCGAGCCGTGCGCCTCTCGCCCCGCGCCCTCCGCACGCCGCCGCAGCCTCCGCCGCTCGAGCCCGGCTCCATCGCGACCACAATCGACTTAATTGACTTCGATCTACTTCAATCAAGTGCCTTCGACATGACACATATGCAAAAAATCAAGACGTCGCGATCCGAGCCGAGTTGTGTCATACCAGTAGCGACCATGCATCTAGGTGTCTCGAAAGCGCTAAGCGCTTCGGTCGAGCCGAGAAGTCGCGGGCTGCAATAAAAACTACGCGTAATAGCCGCGAGCGTTTAATCGTATCAATAATCGAATTGGAGCAAGGCACCCCTAGCGGCGGGCGCGCGCGCATTGAGGTAGGCCGTGACGCGGCGGTGACGTCAGCGGGCGCGGAGCCGGTCGTCGGCCCGTCGTGGTCCCGGGCGGACGAGGGGGCGCGGGCGACGGGGCCGGGGGGCGCCAGCGCTGTTGTGCAATCGGGCGGTCGTCGACCCGGGGTGAACGGCCGCGCACCGCGACGCCCGCCGGGATGCGCCCGGCCTATATCCGGCGCACCGGTGCAGCGGCGGCGGCGCATTCTAGAGCGACGCGGACCGTTAGGAGCGCGCGCGGGGCGGCGCGGGGCGGGGTGCGCGGTGCGGAGGGGCGCGCGGGGCCCGCGGCCACTCTCACTTTCTCGGCTGGGTCGGCGGCCGGCAAGTAGGTCGCGCGGGTAACTGTGCGCGGCGCGCCGCGGCGGCCGCACAGTCAGCCGTCGGCCGCCATCCGTGTTGGTCCCCTCAGGCCCGCCAGTGGTGCTAGTGAGACGAGCGATAGTGTAGTGAGTGCGCGTGATTGTTACACTGAATACTACTACCACCTTAACCCACTTATGGCGTGCGGCGCTGAGCTGCGCGAACGGCACTCGGTGCTGGTGAGCATGCTGGAGGCGCGCCGCGAGTCCAGCGACTCGGGCTGCTCCAGCGACGAGAGCTCGGAGCCCGAGCGCGAGACTAACTGCAGCTGTGATCCGCAGGGTTTCTTCCGACGCTCCATTCAGCAGAAGATACAGTACAGGCCGTGCACCAAAAACCAGCAGTGCTCCATCCTCAGGATCAACAGGAATCGGTGCCAGTACTGTCGTTTGAAAAAATGCATCGCCGTCGGCATGAGTAGAGATGGTGAGTACATTTTTTTATTACTTTCAATCGAAAAGATTTAAAAGAAAATCGGCATGAAAATACTGATGAGATCGTGTTTAAAAATCATTACTTCAATGATTTAAATTTTTAGGTGCAAAATTATTTTTTAAATGAAATATTCAATAATGAATTTAAAAAAAACTAAAAAGAAGAAACATATGAATAGTTTTTTGTATTTATTTAAAAAAAAATATTCTTCAACCGCAATTTGTTTATCATCAAAATATTTAGTCAACACGGCAGGTGTTGTGATAGAGTTCGAACATCGACGCGAACGCGTCAAAGACCGGGCGAGGCGATCAGCATAAGTGTTAATGCGCGTAAATCCCCTTACGCTCGGCGGGTGCATGAATTATGCAACGGCGGATGGGCCGAGGCGCAGAGCGAGGTGCGTGGTGAGCGCGTGTAGAGCGGCCCGATACGTACGCAATTAGCATAGGAAGGTCGCCGGCGCAATCTCGCGTGGAGCGGCCCGCCAAGTGGGACGGCGCGTGCCGGCCAGATCCTATTTCGCGCGGGATCGGTTATGCAAGCGCGGGTGAGCGCTCGCTAAGCGGGTCGACGGCCGCCGTTGCGACACCGCCGCCGCGACAACGCGCGACGCCCGCCCGCGCCGCGAAAGCGGAGAAAGGTGCATTTCGTAAGCGGTGCGAGAGTGAAATTCCTATTTTCACTTTCGCGCTGCAGTTCAACGCACCGCGCCACCCCCACCCCGCTGTCTCGATTATCTTCGACGACCACCGACGTAACGGCGTTAGGAAATGTTTTCGTAGCCCTTTCGATTGACAGTAAACTCGTCCTTTGTTAATGCGCATTGAATCAATACAACGTAAATCAATTTTGTTGCACGTGAATAATAATCTTTTATCTTTTTCAAAAAATCTGATACGGAATGAAAAGTTATTTAAAATGTGTTTAATAACTAAAGATAGAGCTAAATTTACAACATACAAACACCTTTAAAACCGTGTTAGATTATAAACTGAACTCTTCAGTTTCGCTACTCGATAACAGATGGCGCTTTTGATATAAACTTCAGCGCTTAGATGAATCGTGGCAGTTATTGGAACTAAGGTTAATCGTACAGTTACAAGTCAAAGGTTGAACGAACTGCTTCAAGTGGATATCCATGGTTTAGGACTTCGTTATTATTCTTTATAAAAAATAAAAAACATTATATTGGTTTAATAC
>DWHQ01000003.1:0-36251 GCA_018247955.1 Eurytides marcellus marcellus | reverse complement strand
TGGGAAGGGCAGAGAAGGAGACGATTATGCGTCGAACGAAGATGTGTCATAAATCAAAAAGTAGAACAAAAACCTTACTTATCCAGTTCTGGTTATTTTTATTTGCGCTTGTCTTTATTTTTATTTTAGGAAAACACAAATTATAGAAAAGACAGAATAATTCATGAAAATAAGTGAATGCTTTATATAAATCAGCTTCTAAGTATACATATATCAAACCACGATAATTTATCTAAAGCCTGTGTGAATTTTTTTGCCATTATCAAGACAGTAATCTTTTTTTATAATTTAAGTATGATCTAGGCTTTAAGTTTTTTTGTTTCGCTGGAAAACTCAATAACTGTGCCATCTCGTGGTGTGACAAGTAGAGAGGCAATACAGTACCTAAATCATCTTTAACATTACTTAAAATGAAGGTGAATTTGTATATTGTAATTCAAACAAATTTCTTGTAACTCCATAGTTATATGGCCTTGCTACAGGGTATTAATATTGAAGTCCCCAACTAACACGATGTTAATTTTGCGTTTGTAGAATGAGAATAAGTTAAAAGTAATGAATGTGAGGGATAATACGGAGATTAGCGCCAGTCCTGGATCTGGTCGAGGTTCCACCCGAGGTATGGGGACATCCCCGAGACTCGAACCAGCCGGCCGAGAGGTGATTGCAGTTCCATCGATTGGGGGACGTGTGCCGTCGGTAAATGCTGATTTACCGATACAGATGAACATGAAAATTAATAATTGGATCTTAGCGACGTAGTATAATCACATTTAGGTCCCAAATTTGGATCTAATGCGGAGATTTTTTTTAGATTGTTTGTAGCGCAGAACCAAGCCGGCTTGAACTCGTTAACTACAACTCGCCCTATACAAATACTGCGGGGCACTGTCATCATGGGCAAGTATCGCTTAGGATTAGGCGCAGTATTTGCTAATTTCGTCACTTTTCTATCTCGATCTTCTAAAAAACCACAGATTACACATAATTACTAATACTGTTAGTCCTATAAGTCCGTAGAAGCAACTTGCGACAGTGTTCTATCTGGTCGTTATCTCTATATTCCTTAACTAGGACTTTTTCGCGGATTAGTTCGCGTGTGGGCTTCATCACACTTTTCAAGCTTTTTTTGAATTATTTCTAGACTAAGAGTAGCTTATGCAACTCTCCGTCCAACTAACTAAACCTTTAGTCATAAATCATTCCGACACCTTTCTCTGTTGCTGCGTGAAAGAATCATGAAGCAACAAAAGTAAAAGATTATTAATAGTCATAATATGTGTGTGTCTATTATTTTATCCGTCTCCTATTTTCATTTGTGTCGTTATTGCACCTACCAAAATTCTTCTTCACACCAAGAGTTGACTGGTGGAGAATGGTAAATAGTATTAAGTTCGCCCTGAATAAATGCTCGGTTTCGGGAATGGTGGCCAATGTACGAGCGAACACCACTGCGCGGGAAATATAAGGTTTGCGCGGACACAGATGCATTCGCTATAGCTTTGCGCCCATAATCTGATGAAAAGGACACTCGACGGGACCGGAGTAATATCAAGCGCAGTGGCGGCGATATTAAACCGACCATAGCAACAGCTACTCCAAGCCACACTAGACGGTATCGACACGTATCCAGGACAGACATTCTACACGCTCATCCACATATGGCATCGTCTTACTTTTCGGGCAATCGGGTGATCAGCCTTACGCAAACAAGAACAACAACACAAAGCCACTGCTTATTATTATTATAATATAAGTAAGGATATAGGGAATCCCCAGACATTGATTGGTTCGCCTTAAAATTGTAAACAAAGGAAAATTGTAGGGATATTGTCGAAAATAATAACACACGTTTCTGGTGTACGTAAACAAATTTATATTTTCCGCTTCAAATATAACTATAATATTTGACTACAATCCTTCCTTAATATTCCAATAGTTATATCAAATATATTGCTTTGCTATTTTTCATGAAAAAATACAAAAGTACTCTACGATTGCGTTATGAAAAACTCTCTAGAAAAATTACCTCTCTCTTAACATCTAAAATGTTCATATTATGCGTAAGATATTTCGAATGTAGGCTAACAAAGTGAAAAATTGTCGTATATAAAAAGGCAGGCAAAGTTCGCTTTATTGTGCTCTCTCATGAGTTATGATTTTTATTACAATATACATACTAAATAAATACTCCATTCAACTCGCCGTCTAACCCAATAATACTTTAACGGAAATATATGGCGCCCATCTACAACTCCTTATATAACGACATAAAATCAATTTTTGGCTTAGAGTTTAATTAAATCTACGATAAAGCACATAAAATAATAATTTGGTCTAAGTTATGCGTATTATAATAAAATTGTTAAGTGCCTTAAACTAATTATTGCCTTATTCTAAACATTGTTTTATTCCACGAGTCGTTATTGGTAATAAAATTAACTAGAAGACTCATGCCACTCTACTTCGCCATAGACAATGAAAATACAGTTTGTGCAAATACAATAATAATTAAAATTTCATAAAATTTAATAAAATATAAACGAAATATGAATTTAATTTTTTTTTATTTTTATTTGATACAATTTTAACAATTTCAAAGTGACAGATGGTTTTAGAAAAAAAAATACACAACAAACAGAAGGAAGATAAAATGACGCATTTTTTTTTTTAAATTTCGAGCGCGGAACGAGAAAAATGCGGCATGGAGGCATGAGTCGCAAGAAACTGATCGCACCCAAACGCGGGCCACAAATCACTGGACGTATCACAAATTCCTTAACATTAACAATAATTGTTACTCTACCATTACTAAATCCAATGGAACGGTAAGACTTTACATCGACATTGAGCTAACTTACATTCAATATATTATAATCTTTAAGTAATATTGCTGTTAGTCGCATGATAAACTATATATTTCGTATTTTTTTATTATTGTATTCCCGAGAGTAGAAGTAGTTGATGGCACGAAGTTTATTATGACAAGATATATGGGATCGTAAGACAAACAATTTTGTGTCTTTACAGAGAAAGACTCGAACAGACTGTAAAAGAGATCTTTTACATGGCTTACATTTATAAATACATTCTCTAGTCTAGCCTCGCTAGATTAAGCACAACTCGAAAAAAAAAAAACAAATCCCTGAAATGCTTTAAATAAAACTCTGTTTTATTTTTACATCACAATTATTATTTCTGCTGAAATACACATCTGCTGTATAAAAAATATTTTTTTTTCCGTATAGAATATACTAAAACAGCTCATCAATTGACTTTCGTGGACTGGCAACACTACTACGCCAGTATACTAGAACGTTGTAAACACTAATTCAATAATAATAATAATTTAATATAGTATAAATACAAAGCACGTAGTGAGCAAGTTACTATACCTAAATATAAGAGCTCCGTTATGAGTTTGCGATAAATTTCGTACCGAATTGGAGCGAGTCGCTGTAAGGGCGAATATAGAGAAGAAAGATATGTAGAAAGAAAGAGCGAGATAAATACATGGTGTGTACTGAAATAAATAAGTATTGCGTGTTAACATCACGAAACTCGTTGCACGAACTAGGTTCGATGAGCGCCGGCCATTACGTCACACGTAGGGCCCTATAAGGCACGCGGATTACTAACCACAACACCGATAAGCGGTCGCATTCGCCAATCGACAGTGATGACGGCGGCAACTTCTGCAGAAGTCGGAGGCAGCCGATAAACAGGCTATTTGAACACCAATCAGCTCCGGGAACGAGCCAATTCCTTATGAGCATCATGCTAGCGAGTATAAAAGTAGACGAAAGGAAAATTTCTACCTTCACTTAAAGGTAGAGCGAAGAATTGTCAGGCTGCTTAGATAGAGGTGTAGTTATCGTTTGACGGAAAAAAGACTATAAATAATAGATAAAATATCGAAATTGACTCAGCTTGTGCGGCTGTTGGTGGACGGTCGGATTGCAAGTGCCATCATTTAAATGGGAGGAAAGACTTTGTCGGTTTAAAGCCAAGTATAGGATTGTTTTACTGTCGACGACCTCGGTCGCGATGCTTTAAACGGAACAAGACCCTAAGTAGATAAGTTTAAGGTGGACATTAGCTCGACAGTCGGCCCCGAAGAGCGGTCGCCACATTAAAGAAACAAGACTGAACGTTGATATTATTAAGGCCGAAACAGGCTGCTCGCGGCTGCTGCAGGCGGTGCGATTATAGCCCCTATCGCGTCCCCTTAAGGTCGGAGGTTCAGAGGCTGACCAGGCTCCCGTGGTCGGGGGACGTGAGGTCGGGCGCGGAGCGCTGCTGTTGGGCGCACGGGTGGGGGTGGGGGTGGACGGGCGTCAAACCTGTCCCCCCTTCCATCAGGCTATCGAAGTTGAAAGGGATACCGTTCGACGGGGTGCTGATCTCAATCCCAGCGATCTTGCTACTGTTGCCCAACGCTTTGCTGTTGTGGATCTGCTGAGAGAAAGGTATCTATGTTATAACATTATTATACAAATCGTGCGCCTCGCGTTAGCGGCATTTTAGCCAGTTACGATGGAGTGCCACACAGAATTTTTAACTATAGCAATTCCGAAAACGGTTTACCTCATGTTAAAGAAATAGAAAAACGTGACGATAACCGGACCGACGAATTTCTGTTAAATGGAAATATTTTCCTTCAAATTGAAGCATAACTGATATTGTTGTGGTAATAACCTCAGGCGGACTCGGTTGAATGAAACAAAATAAAAGTACGAGGTCTAAAATAAGAAGATCCAGTTTCATGTGAGCTTTGTCCTTATTTCAAACACCTAGCAATTATATAAACGTGACAAAATAAAAGAAGATCCATTCCGGATTTATAATCAAGTCATGTTTCAGTAGTAAGGTGGGAATAGAGTCCTACTCTCTATTCCCACAATAGGAGGGAATGGGCCACAGACCACCTCACTCACCGGACGAAACGCGGAAGCACAAACACCATTTCACACCGATTTTCTGCGAGTCGTGGTACTTATCCGGTGTCAAGAAGACTTTCTTTAAATTTTAATGGTTTGTAAGTCAGCTCAGTGTACCTGAGCGGGCGTGAGGCTGACGGGCACGTGAAGGAAGTTGGGGCGGTTGGCGCGCGTGGTCACCGGCGGCGTGTCCAGTGTTCCGGAGCTACTGGTCACCACGGCTGGATTTGCCGCCGACAGCATTATTCTGCAACGAGAAGATTAGCACATCACACACAACGTCGGAGGAATCAGTCAGTTGGGCCTTCCGCAGACGATAATCTTAACACACCTTATAGTCTGCTGAGGGGCATGGAAGAGTAATATATGGAAAGTAAAAAATGATAAAAAGGACATCCTTAAACTGTCTAACTGGTAGAGCATACACGAAACTTAGATTGGGATAACTTTTTTAAATGCGTACATTTAGAAGAGTTCTTATATCAATTAATCACATCGCACTTTAACAGGACTTGGCGACCAAACCTATACTATTATTATAACTATTATTTACATTTAAATGATTGACTACAAGAAAATAGTTTAAAATATTAAAATTCGCGAGTTATATAAAATCTAGATAGGCGATGCTTACTAATAAGTTTTACGAAAATGTCGGCGCACGTCATTGGAAATAAAGTGACGACACGAGCAAGTCGTGCCCCCGATGGTAAACGACACGTCTGCCCATAACAACACAACGCCAAACAGAAAGTGCTTGGGCCCGAGCTACTCTCATCACCCAGAGATGATCTCTATGTCCCAGTAAGATTGCCTTCAAACCGGAACATAGCATTACCGCTTGGCGATAGAATAACTTGCAATGCAGTCGTACCAAGTGGTGCAAAAAAATAACTCGAGTATATTTAAAAAACGTCCGTTTCCAATCTTAGTCACGATAAAACATTATGCAACAGGTCTGGTCCTCACATAAATATAACGTAACGCAAAAAATGACGATACACAGCACCGCGTGCATAACCAATGGCCATTCGGCACGCTCCGGTCCTTTCTCACGTTTATGCTAAAATTCTCGGTGCCCCCTTGAACAACGAGATGAACAGGTTTCATGCAGGCATTGTGAGAGCAACTCCGTTCAAATCCCGGCACGGTCGATCGAGCTAATTAATTTGAATCAATGTCTGCATCCGGTCGAATCTATAAGCGCCTCAGAACGATTCTTATTAGCGCGAGTCGCGAATTTTATGCAAAACTAATTGAACCTTAAACCGATGTGGTACAGTTCAAAATCAGATAGATGATTTCTATTATCGTCCATCTATTATGCATCGCAAAGATACGGTTCAGACGTGAGTTTGTATGCCACGCTATCGGTGTAACCGAAACAAGATGCAAATTAGAATTAAGATATAGGCCACGGGGGGATTCCGATATCATTGATCACATTACAATTGAATGTTGATCTAGCTGCTATTAGATTTAAAGTTCAAATTTGTTAGAGTGAACAATATTGTTATATGAGGCTGATTGCTGATTAGCTGACATGAAATAACTTAAGTTCTAGAAGAGGACTTCCCGAGGCTGGTTATTAGCGCTGACATGCAAATATGAACGTAATTGGCGAGTTTTAAGTAGTCTCACAGAATTTATGCACTACTATTCTCACCCCTCCATTCTTGCATCCATTGCCTGCATTTTTTCAATGCTCACAAGAACTTCTGCACTTTGTGTATTTGTTTAATATTGCTACATGATTATTTTATCCAATTTAATTATATTTTTAAATCCTATAAATATATACTTCGGAGCATTTCGACCACGACTATCACTTAATGTTAAATATCGAATATACATCATATAATTATACCTATTAAAGGTACATTATGATTTAATTAAAAAATATACAACAGCAATAGATTCATCCAACAACGCTCAACTCGGTAAAGCAATACATAAAACAACACTCACTTGTCAGGCATCGGCGATGTGAAGATATCGTTGTCTAGCGCTAACACCGGGTCCACCGCGGGGTCCATCACTTCCACTTTCACGCGAACACCGTCTTCCGGGTCTTCAGGATAGGCGTACGGATCTTTGAACGGCTTCACGTCTGGCGGACTAACTGAGCGCTTGTTCAAACGGCAGGATTGCAGGTGGTTCCGCAGTATCGCCTGCAGGTGCTCGCGGTCCGCGTTGAGCTTCCTGAGTTCGTCTTGCAGCGACTCCTTCTTCTGCTCCAGCTTGTCGGTCTCCTCCTGCAGCTCGTTGGTGTGGTCGAGGCGGCGTTTGCGACAGCGCGCGGCCGCCATCTTGTTCCTCTCGCGGCGTATCTTGCGGCGCTCCTCCTCCTCGGGTGTGAGGTCTTGGGGCGCCTTGGTCGGTCTCCTACCGCCCATGTTGCGTCGTTTCGGCGCTGGCAGGCCGGGGCTGCTGCTGCTCTCGCTGGCTGATAGCGGGCCCGGCGACACGTGCAGCGCGGTCGTCGGGCCCGTCTCGCAGTAGCCCACCGTATTCAGGATGCCTGTAAACGATCGTTACCCAATTAAACCGCAGCCACACATCATCTTATATAGTTTTGTATGAAACAAATTTGAAAAGCGTCTTCACCACTACCATGTAGCTACACATATGAATAACAAACGACTCCGCACTCGTGTCTAAGGTAACATATGTTCTTAGTTAATTAAGTGGAGAGCGGTTAGCGACGAGAAAGTCGAGTACTTAATGGTAATCAACATATTCGACCATGGCCGATTAAAAAAAGTCAAAATACAGTGTTACTCTGAATATGAAAGGGTTTATCTCTATACTAAGTAATTTATCTTCAAATTGGAATAGAGTACACAAGAATTAGTTCGGCGTCATACTGGCTCGAGAGAATTTTGCAAACGTCCGCTGACAGTAGTTAGTATAGTTTATGTTGGTCTTCTGTAAGGTCTAAGTAAGTGGACGGTAAAGAAGTATCAGTATATTCCTGCAGCATCATAAGCTGCTGCGTGGCACTACCACATTGCACACCGGCATTGCACTGCCGGCTTATGATAACTTTGGTGTACCGACCGTAATTGTTGGCGTGCGTGACTGAAGGTGGCACGAAGCCCGCGTGGTTGGCTTGCTCGCCCCGGCAGTTGGTGAGTTCGATGTAGGTTTGCTCGAAGTTGCGCAGCTGGGTGGGCGTGATGGTGGCCGTCGTGCGTGTTGGCACCCCCGACTGGAGGCCCTCGAGGTTAGCCAACTGAAAATCGAGAAAAGAACAGTTAGTTAGGTTTTCTATACAGCGTAATAATAAAATGTCCGATGGTGTGTCTTTCCGCATTGTATGCGTAGTTGGATGCGTTGACCGATAGTAAAATTATATGGAACTGTGGTTTCTTAGCGATGAACGATGAAATTGCTCTTTACTTTTTTCTTTAAGAGATTTTTATTCAGGTTAACTATACCATTCTAAATAGAAATATCCAGTAAATATGAATACGAAAATAGACTTGATTTCAGGTCACTACGATGAAATTTGAGCATGCCATTCAAATCGTTATAATAAAACATCTTTATAAACAAAAGAAGACAATAATCAACATCACAAGATCCACGGGAGATCCTGTACTGGAATCTTAATTATGATCCGTACAAAGTTTTAACCAAAAATCGGGAGAAAGTTAATGTTAATTTACAACTAGAAACAAATTAGAGCATAAACAATAATTAAAGGCAATAGTGTTACGCAATGTGTATGTTTATTTATTATCTTGTTTAATTTGCTTCCACATACCGATCGCATTTTATCAACGCAATATTTATACACAACTTGAACGATGTGACAACACACAACGCAAATTTAACTTAATATAGTTTGCGAGTTTTTAATCCGTCTCTGCAAATTCTATTCAATATAATTACGGAATTGACTAAAGACTTCCAAAAAAATGAATATAGCTTTAGTATGAAAAGACAGTACTCCCATAATACATGAAAATATATAGTATTATATAATAAATTACGACGAAGTTTCCGAGGTCTAAGTATCAGACTAAACTCTGCTGTATCAGACTAAAAACAGTCTGATACAGCAGTTAAGGCAATCTATTGAAAATTATCATAATCAACATTCATCATTATGTTATGTATTTATATATTGGCCTATGAGAAGATTTATCGAACTTTAAGCCTGTGGAAATTAATAGTTTGGTGTAACCTATGACCGAGAAAGGTTTAATATGGTTTTTAAGTATAACAGTCGAAGTTTCGAAGGTATTTTGTACTAACAAAAAGTATGGTTTCGTTATCTAAACTTTGGCTCTCGGTTAAACAAGAATATTTAACTTGCAATGGGCATTGAGTAAGTGTTATACAAAGGTAAGTGTTGTACAGTAGTCTATGTAGCCGTGCTACAAATATTCCGATACATTTCAAACTACTGTCGAAATCTCTCCGAACTGGACGGACAAGAGGCAACATCGTCCTAATGATGTTATGGTTAAAGTGTTACCATAAATCTTTCACTTCAGTTTATTTTAAACAGATAATGTAAACAAATAGCTAACGCCTTTCGAGCTACTTTATCTTGTCACGTAAAAATCCTTCCTATGTTAGTTTTGGAGGCAATAAAAAGTGATCTAATAAGATCAGGAGAATTTTAAAACTTATAAAGGTGGATGTAAAGAAGTGAATAGTGACACAGAATTAAATCATAAGTAGCATGATTGCATCATTTGCAAGGCCAATTGAGGTGAATTAAGGTGTTAGAGCTGTGAAACATGTTCGCTCCGCACGATAGTAGGTAGGCATAAACATTGAATGAGTTCAAAAGATATTTCTTTGGCATAAATATTGTTTTATCACACCTGTATTAACTTCAGTTATGTCATATAATATTATTTCAATTGATTTGAAAATGCACACAAATAAAGAAGCAATGCCAGTAATTATATGACGACTTGATATTTAAGATCTGCGAGTCAACCTGTCAATTATTCTATAAATCAAAGACCATCTTATATCTCTGGTTGATAAACGCTGCGCAGAGGCACACGTGGTTTGGAACTTTTTAGTCAAAAATATTGAGTGGCACTGTGTTGTTATATGCAAACGGGCCGCTTACTCTTAGACGATCGACATGCTGGTCTTGCCCTTTGAATTCATAATTTTTTATGTGTAATATGATTTATTTTATTTATGTTTTCTACGAATATAAATATTCATGATGGACTTATGCGTGCATGATTTTTGTTCTTTTTAAGTCATTTATTCCGATATACGAAAGTTGTATTTACGAAATCTTAATTTTATGGATGATTCATTCAAGATATCTCATGGTGCAACACTGCTTGCATGAAACATCGCAATTTACAAGGGCAGGTGTATCAAACGGAATTGACATAACTCTGGCCTAATTCCATGATAGTACCACTTACGCGGGAATTGGGTAATTGGCATAAAATAAACATTACGGAACCGTGTTAATTTAGTTTTTCCTTGCTTGATATAGGACTGCTGTACTTATATAAGACAATTTCAGTTTAGTTCTGCTCATAATTATCTATTATTGGGGCTCGGATATAGAACGGCTACGTTGATGATTTACATGTTGCAACGCTAGTAATCATCTTGCTACGTATTACTCTATTGGACATGAGATATACTAATTTCGTTTAAGAACAATTTTATCTAATTTTGCAATGCATTATCTGATGAATAGATCTAAATGCTTTAAATCACGACTTCCAGTCCAGGCAGTGCAGTTTGGATATAGATAGGTATGGCATGGTGGAAGCGCGATATCACCGTCTGCGTACCTGCTGGCACCACAGTTCCGTGGCCAGGATGTTGGCGAACTCCAGCGGATCGATGTTCTGCATCCCGTATACGCTCACGCACAGTCGTCGTTTATAATTAGACGCTTACTCTATTGTGTTGCGCTTTTTGCGACGCGACACCTTCGTGCGGTTCGTGTTAGTTTGTCGATATGGTTCGTTGTATGCCGCCTTCGCGGTGCCCGAGCGACCCGGCGCTTGCGACTCGGCTGCTTGTTTTCGCGATGGTCCGACTGCGATGGCCGTCGAGTGCTGTCGACGCCGGTCGTGTTCTTGGCGAGGTTCGTATTGATTTGATTCGCCCGATCGTCGGGACGCTGCCGTCGGTGGCGACAGTGCGGTTCGTTCGTTCGTTTAGCGCGCGTACGGCGTACGGCCGCGGCGGTTCGCGCGCTACTGCCGCGGCCCGCCCTCGCCCGCCACGGCCCGAAACGCTCGCCCACGGCCCGCGGGCGACGTCGGTGCGCGTATTTATAGAGCGCCACTCCGACTACTCCGGAAATATTTCGCATCATTTCGCATCGCAAGCCGCCGCTCGCTTTAGATAAAGGTGGGCTTACGGTCGTCGCATTGGTGCGTAGCCTAAGTGCCGCCTCGAATACACTGTGTCAATCTTGATGAAGTTATTCGACGGTAAGCCTAGAACAACACTGCATTGCTCCTCACTGTAGTCGCAGTGGCTGAGAGCGCCTGAGCCGCTAACACTATCTGCAATGATCGTGTTTAAAGTGCGAAAAACCGAAAACCCAAAATCTTCCACGTGTTATTTTGTGATATAAGGCAATTGAACCCTTTTCGTTTTTTGTGATGTTAATGAGTTGAGTCCTTTTGATTTACTTCACCTTTATTACTAATTCACTTATAATTGTCAGAGAAGCGTTGGCGGGAGGCTCGGCTGGACCTTGACGCAAGGTCGAAACGTAACGTAGGCGAAGTTTCATCGAATGCTACCATATTTGGCGTCAACTATTAAAATTTCTTCAAGTAGAATATAATAATATTAGTAAATATAAGCGATGATCGCATAACTTCCTAGCCAAATGGCACATTTTCTGCTAACGTACCGGGTTTAAACCCTCAGATATCCCGGAAGAACCCGGTATGTTGCGGATAAATGGCGCACTAGTGTATTTTATAACAGATGGGTAGTACAATCATTTTACATAGTTGTAAAAAGTACCTTTAAACGTCAAACGCAGTCGAAGCATCTGTGACACCTCGCATGGGTTGGGAGCGTGATAGCATTACGTACGCGATTAATTAGCTCAATTAGCTGCTGCTATTTCGTTACAAGTTTGAAACGAGTATGCACACACGTTTCGATAAACAAAACTTGGAAGAACATTTACATCGGTTTCTAAACGCTAAGCGTACGATGTATTGCGGCTCGTGGCCGATGCGAGCGGCGGGGTAGGTCCCCATAGCTCGGGCAGTGACTCAATGTGGCTAAGGCCACACGGTAGGAGGTTTACCCTACGGGTAAACCTCTATGCTAACCGCAGTAGCGGTGTTGCAGGTGTATACAGAGACAGCGTCTTCAGCATGGCGGAACTGGCTCCCCAGATGCCTGTCCTAAGTAGTGCCAGTAGTTCACGTGGGAGCTGGCGTCCGTCAGAAGGACGGCGTGGAGGGGCGCTAGGTCCCTCAATAGGGGATGTGGCTCGTTGTCGGTGCGGTCGAGCATGCGACGCGCCAACCGGACCACAAACTCCTGGATGGACTCCATTTTCAGGTCCCGGGCGATTACGTCGTTAATGATCACTCGAAGGGCGAGGTTCTGCTGCAGCACCTTGAGCCTGCGCCTCTGCGCGACTGAGGTCATCGCGTACCACGCTGGGGCCGCGTAGGTCAAGCGAAAGCGAACGTATGTTTTGTAGACTCCCACTTTGGTCTTCAGTGGGGCTGAACGTACGACTATAATAACTCCTCACTTCATAAAAGGATGGTCCAAACAGGCTGTCTTATGATATGTATAAGAGTAATGAGTCTAAGTTTTATTTGCTTAAAAATTGCCTCCTACTCTAAAGAATAATATTACCGTGTCGCGGGAGTTTTCACAAATTTAAAATCGTGGACACAAAACCTAGATTTAGAACAAATATTTTTGGAGCTTACAAATTTCCATCCCAAATTAGTGGAGATCTAATCCATAATATAGCGTGCAATACCAGTTGGCGAGGTTACCACTATAGCAAGCTGCGCAGCGCAGTTGGCTTCAGCATTTAAGTTGATTTTTAAATTTCTAAAATCAAAGGGTATGCTAAAAAGCATTTTTTTATTGGTAACAGCTTCAAGGCTTGGCATTGTAAATGCCTCAAAGGCAAAATTAGAAATTGCGTTAAGACCTTCTCTCAGAAAAGACCTTTGAGAAATTGTAAAATCTCTAACACGAGCACGGACTAGGCAACTCTACTCGTAGTATCCATGTGATGATATCCATTGCTCAAAACGAGGACAGAGCAAGCACCTTTTATCCTTTCTCCTTTTAACCAACAGGACGAGCCTTATAAACGGCGGCTTCCTATACAAGAGAGCGGCGTTATACGAGCGGATTGATTTTGCCCACGATAACCGCTCAATCATATTCCTACGCTTGTTAGGCGGGCAGGGGCTCCGGAAGGCGTCCGCCCGTCTCAATTACAACAATTGCTCGAGAGATAATTCGTCTCGCTGACTCGATTGTCTCGTGGCTAATTGGTCACGGTGCTTACCTAGAGATTAACAAAAACGTCTTTTTACCAGCATTCCTCTCTATCGGCACGCGTCACATAACTTCGCCGTATTGGCAGAACTAGCGTGTAGTTACTAAGCGACTCATTTCATGATATTCCGCTCTACAAGTAGACGAGCTTCACGCTAATTAATTGACGCCATTGCCGACCAAAAAACATTTAACAGTACTAAATGGAGAATACAATTGTAGACAAAATACTTGAAAAATGTCTATATCAAAGTTCTTTTACAAAGTTCAAGCTCGGAACATCTATGGCACAATTTTTCTTATGCGGGGTATACCCACAACATTTTACGCATCAGTCTTTTGCTAGTTTACAAACAAACCTTCATGTTATTATGCAGCCAAAAAAGCTTGTAAAATGTGACAAACCTTAACTCTGAATAAAATACTGTAACATCTGTTCAGTCGAAATCGGTCAAGATGTCATCAACGCTATTAAAACAGAATGAATACAAATAAGACACGATCGAAATTGTGATGAGAATTTGATACGAGCATATATTGGTACAGGAGTAGTATTTTGCGACAATTAAAATGTACGATGACGAATCTAACGCTACGTGAGAATTAAACCGATTAGGCAGTCTGTACAGAGCAGTGCGGAACGCAAGTTCAATTCAGTCAATGGTATCGCATTTGCAAAGATACGAACGTTAGGACCATCGGAATCTGTCAGTTATTGAAATACTCACTTTAATAAAAAATAACAAGTCTTGATTTGAATTAATAACATTCGACTTTAAACAAGTGTAGCAGAAAAAGTTTGTAATAAAACTAGTTTTTTTTGCAAAGAACTGGCTGATTGGTAATGACTGAATAATCAGTAATAATAATTTAAAAAAAATAAAAATTCATAAATAGTAATCGTGATCGAGCGATGGCCAGAACACAATAGGAATAAAAACAAAACAAATTGAAATCTCAAAATTTTCGCGCACTTGACTACCTATGTTTCAGAGACAATGGCCAAGTGGAGCGCTCGGCGGTTCAGGAGTCAGTTATCCGTCGACGTTCGGCGTGAGATCACCACTATATCTAGTCGTGACGCAGGCACGCTTGAGGTAGGCGCCGTGTTAAATGACACAGTGCTTCAGACTACCGAATTCGCACTCGAATTTCAAAACATATAATTCGAGAAAATTCTCATTTTATTCGACTATGTTGCCTTACAAATTCCACGAAATTTGAAGTATACTAAAATTGAATTTATCTACCGAATCAGATATAAACAGCGAAGACTCAAACATTTTCATACTGTTAGACGTCGATGCTTGTGTGATCTTTCTTAAAAAGCGAAACAGGTCTGATGCTATGCTGACTTTCAGCTATATTTCAATTGTAATACTTCTGCTAAGTATAATACAACCAAACGTTTGTATCAATAAATTAGCGGCACTACCTACCTTCACCACCCGTCCCTCCGTCCATTAGGTTTAGCGTTTTAAACTACGGTATGAAGTTCTAATCAAATATCAAGATAACCTCCTAGAACACTTGCCCTTTAGAAACAACGAACCCATTGTTTATGACACGTTTCAGCCATTACTTTCTGCTAGTCCACAACAGAGTCTATATTAATTAAATGCTTAGTTTATATGCCACAGATAGCGCAGATAACGCCACACGTGCACGCATATACGCCCTAACATGCTTATTTGTAGGATTGGAAACAGGAGCAGGAGCCCAATGATTATTTGTAAAATATTTACAAACGCTATTAAAAATGATTCAGAAAATTAATAAAAAAAAATTACGCGTCCACACTAACGAATTCTGTGATAATTTAGTGTACGATGCCGAGCCAGAAAATACAGCCTTAACATCTAAAACAGTTGCATTTCTAAGCATAATTGCATAATTCTAAGCATAGTTGTTTCTAAGCAAAATAAAATGTGACCAAAACACATAATTAAACGAAGAAAATGACATAAAGTCCATCGTCCAAAGCGACAAGCAGGCATCAGGAATTTATATTAATTTATGAAATTATGGTACAAATTTCAATCAGGAAATAACTACAGTGAAATAGACTCCACATAGAAAGTAAACTCACTAATATTATCGCAGACATAATACACTACAATACACCCACTACGAACAACTATTTGTGAAATCGCACAAATTTGCGTCACCACCAACCACTTAAGACCAGAGATTGAACCGACGAGGAACACTGATGGTCATCATAGTGTATAGCACCCAAAGAAGTGCGCCATCCAACACACAAAGTCTAGAAATTGTTTAAATATAAAACGAATTTTGACTAAAGGTCATAACCGTATAACTTGGAAACCAAAAAAAGTTCACCGCTGTTTTCCTTAATTAAAACTAAATATATGTTCCCAAGCCCAGGATACGTTGCAATATACATAGCAGTTTACCAAGCAATACATTTTTCCTTAGTGTATAGGCTCGAGGTTAAACTGTTCGTGGCTGGGCGCATTTTCCTCAAAGAGTCTTTTTCCAGAACTGTGCGACGATGTAAGTTGTATTTAAACCTGGTATAACAATCTCTAAACTTACTTTGAAATGCGACGATGTAAGTTATGATAACTTTTTATTAAAAGTGATGAAAAAAAGGAATTATTTGAATTTAAACTTTAAAATATTTCGTAAGTATCAAGTGAATGCGTTTTTAAACAAATTATAAAAAAAAAAACAAAGATTCATAAAAGTACAATTTACTTTTAAATATAAACATCATATTCAACTCACCGATTATTCTCATCGAATCAAATATACCATTGTACTAAAATTTAAAACGCCGTCAACAAAGATAAGGTAACATTATCTATATATTAATGCGTGAAAAGTACAAACTTTGTACCCTTTTTTTAAGCGCAGGGAGAAAACGGAAATTTGGCAGCAATAGTTTACATTATAGAGAATTGCGAAAATATATATTTTTTTATTCGATAAGCGATAGGTTAATTGTTTACCTTTATGCTATTAATGTCAAACACGTAATATGTCAAAAAAACTATATTATTCAAGGATAAAGAGGATACTCTGGAGATAACCGTTTTGTTCGTTAACCGTCGCTACCACCGAACGCCTAATGGTAAAAATAAACTAAAACGGTATATGCCTAATGTCTACTACTCACTATCTACTTTACCAGTTTCGAAATTACTCTATCGGATTTCCATAATATTAAAGAGACTCGCAAAATTGGTACAGTTAGGTCGGTATAGTGTTCAGACGAGACTACGTCCCGTTAGTACAGGCAGATCGACAAGGCTCTCATGCGATCGAACTGTTCGATGTTAACAAAACTACATCACCGCGCAATACCTATAACAGCTGGCATTTTTGACATTAGAGGGGGTCGACAGGGGCGTTTGGTCGGCGTGCATTATCCGGTACGGCGATCGAATGGTCTGGGCGTCGTGATGCCGTTCGCGTACTACGTGAGCGCACGTGTCGGCCTCGTGACCGGACAGGTGCCCCGCCCACCGGCGGTGCGATAGTGCGCCTAAATTTCGAGAAAACTCGCCCGCCGGCAAGATTAACGAGCATATAAGCGCGATTATTGTTTAGTTTATCTTCTGTTAGTTTTCTGTTATGGTCTTATAAATCAGCAACTGCGTTAGCTTAGTAGCAAACGACAAAAGCCAAACGTGGACATACAACACGAGAAGTGTTGCATCTGCAATATCTGTCTTATGAACCGTTAAACCCACTCGGGATTAGATTTTAATTCCTTAAAATATAACCAGGCACAAATCACAGCAACACACATTTATCAGCTTTTGCGAAGATGAAGACCAAAAATAAATTGAGTTGAAAATCTGGGGGAGTTATTCAACTTTCACATTAAACCGTTATTACGAAACGTAAAAAACCGTAGCTTCCTTCAATACTTGATATGTTCGTATAAAAAAAATCTATATGCATTATCCTTTACAAAATAATATAAATTCGTTTTAAAATAATTTTTACCAAACTGAACTGCAACGTAAGTTGAAACTCAATAAACGCGGCCGGTTGAAACGCTTTTTATAAATCGAGAGAAGTACTTAACGGCATTCAAACAATTAAAACATACACAGGACGGGTGATATGTGGGCATTGAACAGGGGCAATGGCCTGTTAAATTTGAACAAGTTAGTATCGAGCAGGAAATATATGAGGAAAGGCGTGAACTGTAAAGTATCGAACGGTAAACAGCCATGCTAAACTTTGTGTTAAATAACCAAGCAGAAACATCTAAACGAAACGCAAAATAATTAGTTGGAGGATTTAATTCATGTAAAACATAGCATAGTATTGTTACGTCGTATTCAAATTACAATTTAATTTATTTTTACAAACAATGTGGCAATTAATCGATTACATATGCCTTATAAATGTTTTAACAATAACAATTTTTATTTTTATATTTCTTTTAAAAACGGGATGTACAGAAACCCCAAGTAAATTTTCGGTTTTTGTTAATTTTTAGTATTGAAAGAACTAAAACGTGTTACTCCTGTGCCATGGTACATATTTAACTTCATGATCACTGCAATGAGTTTTAGAGTGAGCCAAGAATGAGCATCGGTGCAGAGTCGGATCGAATATAGCGAGTAGTCTTACTGTCATGGTAGATTTTCATAGAATGTTCTGAACGTTTCAATAACGCGTAACGCTCAGTCGATAATCCTTGCGTCAAATAAAGGCTTTGCATCATCCACCTTACCCTATTAAGTTAGGGAAATCATCAGCGATTCTTGAAGGGCTTAAGGATTCTGCGGCCGGTCCGCTGAATGTCGACAACCTTAGCCAGAATTGATCAGCCAAATGGAACTACACTTTATTAAGGGGTTAGTAGGGTACAGTTTGCGTAGTACACGCATAGCCATAAAACACCCGGACTGCCGCGTTATCGGCTCGGAGTGGCCGCAGTCGTGCCCGGCGGCCGCCTGTCCGTATCTGGCCGGCAGCGTTCAGCTCATTAACTCGGCGCTAATTGCTCCCACTAATAGCGTTGCCCGAGTTAGAGTGTTCCTTGAACCGATTCTATGCAGCCTTTGTTCAGAGCCACGCTGCACGCCGCACGACTGTACAGGCGGAGATTTGGGGCCTAGAGGTAAGGTAATAGCAATCGGTAATCCTTGCTTTCAAAAGAACGCAATACTGTCGAGTGCAAAAGTCGTTTTGCAAATCTATGTGGTTTCCCGTGTATAAGCATTTATTTATAGCACCGCTATTAAATTGATCCTAATAACCATACCAAAACCGAACGCACTTGTATCTATAAATTACACATATACGGGCTGATATTTCAAACAGCATATAGTATATTTTGCGTGTGTGAAGTTTAAATATAAGAAGAAACTAAGTTAGTCTAAAATATTATTATTTTAAATGTGATTTAAAACTGTATTATAAGTTTGTACATTGTATTTTAAGCGCTAAAAAAACAAACAAATGTTTCAATGATTGAATTTAAACAATACATTAAGTAAACCGCGAAATGGTTTTAGCCTCAATAGTTGGAGTTAATTTACCACTTCACTGCCAAGACTTCCATTACAGACTAACAAGTGTTCTCCATTAAATATCCTGTCACTAAACGCAACGCATTCTTTTCTTAAGACAACAATATTCTCTAATTAAAATATATCTGATTCTGTGTGTAAAAAATTATCCTTAATGCAATTGTACCCGCGTAATCGGTACGTGGATGGGGTAATTTAAATTTGAAATAGATTTAATGAGGAGACTCCAGGCGCACATGCGGTGGCGGCACGGCGCCGACTGGCGCGACATTGACCGTCGCCCGGCGAATAATAAAACATAACGACGCCTGGCATCAAGCCAGGAACTACCCTTCACCTTATAAACGCCTCACCCGCCAACCATCGCTGGCCCTCGACGCTGAGGGGAAAGTGAAATGCTCGCGTAAAGTGCAATGAAAACGACGCAAAATTGGAAAGACGGCGGCACGCGATCGATTCGCCGTTCGCCATTTAAATTTCGCACCCCAAAAGTTTCTACATACGAATGGAATTCGACGCGAAACAAAGGGTTCCAATGGCCGTGGCAACGAACTCACGTCGAACGCATAATTAGGTCTGTTCTTAATTGACAGTATTGTTTGTCCAAGTTGATTGCAACACATTAATGTTTCAACTCGCATCTGTATACCGACAGATACTGCTACAAGTTTAAATTTACGATGAAAGCCCTTTGATCGAACCCTTGTTTACGACGCGCCGCCGCGCCGCGTAAATGAATTCACATTGATTGTCGTATACAAAGGAGGCCGTATTAATAACGGGCCGCTCGACAAATGCGACCTTCGTTTTACGAAAAACGCACCGCGCGCCACCGATTCACGGAAAACCCGCATGACTCACGCGTCACTCGCTCTATCGCGGGTCACTACGGCTCGAGTATTTCGCGCTGGCCCGCCTCGATACGATTCAAAAACTCGATTACGCCGAATGATTCATACGCGCCTATGAATCAGCGACGGGTGAAAACTTCGCCGTCGACATGACTGCGATGTGGCTAGAGCGCGTACCACAAACACGATGGACAATGGAAAGAAAATTACAATTTCAAAAGCGCAACCGTGTACGCGTCGATTTCCAAGGCTAGCGGACGACAAGGAAGTGATTGTGAAAACGAATAAAAACAAAATGAACGTGCAACGATTTGAAAATTAAAAAAGAAATGTAGAATTAAAAAAAAACAGCATCACTTCGCCGCATGCGTCTAGATAGCGTATCTGTGGATGTTTGGCGCCGTCCAGAGGAGCGGATATGGTCCGGAAATGGCGGGCATTCCGCGCGACGCCGAACGCCGAACGGCGACCGCAGACTTCGGCGAAACAAAAGTATAACGCGTCACGTTCGCCTCTTTTTTATCTTCAATTTTATTTTCGAACGGCGAACTAGTAACGAATACGCATAATGAATGATAATGATGGCCGTCGCGCCATTATATGAAATAGCTTTTAGCATTCCGAGAAGTTACGTATGCGTATGCTGCCACGCTAAGTGGTTTCCTTGACAACCTCAGTCGGATGAATTGAATATTTTAGTGTGGTAATTCCATGCTCACGTGCGACTAGCGTGTTTCTATCATTGTTTACATCCCTTTATCCTTCAATAGTTAAAAGCCGATCATGAAATTGTAATATAAGTGTTTCATATTTCAGATTTTTTTTTATATAGACTCGATATAAAATGGAGATCATTAAAAATGATTTAACGCGAAACGTAGTAAGGCATTAACAGGTTATCTGTTTCCGAGAAGTGTTTTAAATCGGCGTATTATTGTTCCACAACGATAAGCGACAGCTGCGCGGTCGTGGAACAAAGACTGTATAATGCTAACATATTAAACTGTTATGCAAATAACACTTAAACGCAGCGAGCGGGGTGCTCTCGAACGTGCCACGGTTATATCATACGTATGCGCATTATCTCGAAATAATTAAGTGGAAGTCGGTGTCGCAATTGAAAAGTCACTTTATATCGGATAATGTCACGTTCTTTGGAGGCACAAACTCCTATTGACCAAACTATAAATTGCAACGACACAGTGACTATAGCGACTTGATGATGACAAAAACGGGGTGTTAACTAAATGCAATTGATTATCGCTATCCGTGGACATCTACAACACGTGCGGTTACAGTTGTGTTGTCAACCTTTAAATGAGAACGAAAAGGGCATGCCATTGCGACATTTGCTATACGTCGGCCTTCCACTCGCCCGTGGTAATTCCCCGGACGAAATTGATCTTTTATAAAGTACCGGAAGCTGCTACGACCCCACCGCAGATAGACATATAAAAATTATATTTATAACAGAAATTCACTGTAAATTTCACACATTTTCGTCCATCCTTTTAAAGTTCGCTCGTTCGTAAACAAATTTCTTTTAGAAGAGTTGAAATACAGTTGAATTACAGCGACGTCATCGCATTCGTCGCTTTGTTGGTTGTTTTTGACCGGATCGCGTTGTGCACAAAGGCGCTTGTACAGTTTTACCGACGCGTCGTTTTGCTTTATTTAATTTTTTTTTTTTATTTTAATTGCGTCGCCCACATAACGCCGAGGCGCGTACATCGCTGTTTCGTTGCGTTTAGTGGTGCCTTTGAACTTTACACAATTCGAAAGGGGCTCGCGAGTTCGCCGACTGCAAAATTTGTTATACGAGAAATGATGCCATTTAAAGTTGGAATATCTCTCCTTGAGGCTTCCTGACGACTGATTCCAACAAGTCGTGAATGCTTAAGTAAGTTCTCGGTTTTTCAATGAGACAATGGCGCCCACTAGCATCCGTATCATCCGATGCCCATAAAATCATTATTATCTACAACACCACTGGGGTTCAGATAAGTTGTCTTATAAAGCATCAATTACTACACTCACTGGATGTAGGTAAATAATAATTCCTTTACGTTTATTGATTCCTCCGTGAGACCGCCAGGCCTTGGACCAGCAGATATGTATGTGTGCCCAGAAGAACTTAAAGCCGGAATAAACAACGGCATGCCTCACTCTATGATATACTGTATGAAAACAAGTCTTAATTGCGTTACAGTCGACACGGCGCGCTCCAGCTGTCGATAATGTTGAGCGGATAATTACATAAATCATTATTTCACACTTTATCTTGGACAAAGTTGACAATGCGCAGCGATTGAAAACCTGCATCGCCTTGCGCGATTGTTCGTTTTAAAAATAACTTTAAAACGAAAACAATCGACGTCAATTATTATTGGCGCAGGCGATAAAGGCAACATAAGCGCTTTAAACATGGATGGATGTTCCTCCTGCAACCTTTGCAGGAATTTGATTGTAATATATTATTTTATTATGCAAGAATCGGTTCGACTGTTAGCAACATACATTTGCCGATTTAGAGGTAACTTGTTAAGAATTACATACGACGCCTGCTCATAACAACGCAGTACCACACACAACTTGCTGGGCCCTACGCTGCGCTCATCACTCAGACCTTTCAAATGAACCAACCTCAACAACATGTACAATAATATTAATTTTTAAAGTTTAAAAAAGTTAAACTCACATATCAATCACCACTATTACTTAGTAGTACCAAATTTGTTTAAGCGTGCAAGGAAACAAAGTGACACACAAGCATTTTTTACAACATACTGCAACGCTAAAGCAGGACAAGCGACGCGACGAATAGACAGACAAAGGCTTTGTTCCAGCGCGCCGTCTTCGTCGTTGCTTATGCAAATTTCTTTTGAGGTACGCGACAAGCTTCCATTGCGGGCCGTCGGATACTTTATTGCTTGTAATATTCGCGGGCCGAATACAATCGGGGCGCAAATGTTGTGCTGTTGCGTAGTTTTGTAATGTCGAACTTTTACGACGCGCTTCGGGTGCGTTTACCTCGCGAAGTGCTGCGAGCTAACCATAATTAATTCATTTTTCTTCAACACATTCTAAATTCGAATTAGATGACGGAACACAATTTTTTTTCAGATTAATAAATTTATTATTTTTCATTATGTTCCCCTAATTATGTTCTACATTCGAATCATACAGAACAACAGACGGTATTAAATGATTAATTGATTTTTAATCTAAGCACCGGCATCACAAACGTCCTATATTACCAACTGCAGATTAAATTTCAGATGCGCACACCGTACAACTGACAACACTGGTGTAGCAACATTCAATTCTGAGACAACATACGCAATACGGTAAAGGAAAATATAAAAAAGGAAAAAAATATGATTATACGCTATGCAAAACTTCGTCTGCATGTGCGCAGTGAAGACTTGATATTTACATTAAACGTTTAAATGTTCTTTATTTGTATCTTTTTGTGGTAAACTTTGTTTTCAATATAATGTTTGTTACATAATAAATTCTGACACATGATTTATTTATTTAAATAAATCATGATGTTCACTATATATCAGTTTAAATACGATAAGAAAAAAATAATTTAAAAATTACAAAAAAATGACAAATAATTGAAATTTACACGAGCGAAACGAAGAGCTGAGCGATTTATAAAAAAAGTAACCTTTTCAACACATATCGCCGGCTATACAAGTTAAAATATGGGATATTGAATTGAAAAAAATTGGAATTTTTTAACGTCCACTGCATTTCACTTTTTCATACATCGCAACACATGTAGGTAGTCGCGTGAACATGTAAACATGGTCGGAGGGCAGAGCTGCGCCGGCGCGGCCGCCAGGACCGATTTATCGGCTGGGCACGGAAAGGCCGTCGCAACGACCCTGGCACCGACAAGCACCACCAGATAATTCCATCGGGTGACGTCACGCCGCGCCGACGCCCCGTTTGAGGATAAATTGAGTTTTACCTTCGGCCGTCCAAAGATCGTCTGGTTCCTTCGATAACTCACCGAAGTAAAACACTAAAGGATGACACTAAATAAATTTATCGCTTCCTATTTTTATTATGAATCGAGCGTCAAAGTGATGTTTTGATTGTTCTCTTTTTATTTTTAAAGTGACTGGCACAAGTGCTAAACGTTTTATTTTCTCTCTTTCTTAGACATAATGCCAGTACATCTGAATGTGTTTTAAAGTTAGGCTTTTGACAGAGACTTATTAATGTCAAGTCAAGTGACAAATAAATGTTTATAGATGAAGAAATTAAAGCTAAAATCAATAACTTCTCAGTTTGTGCGTCCGGAGTTTCGTTACCGTCGCCTAAAAATTTCGAGTGCATACTTCGTTAACACGCGAATATGACATTGGCCCGTTGACATCAGCATAGTTATACGGGGTATGGTGACTGATGTGCCTACTTTTTCCCTCTCCAAATCGGCGAGAGCTAGGTCACCTTATCGGCGACTGATAAGGCTATTCGAATTGCCGCGTCGCGCACCATCGCCCTTCCACTAACCCGACAGTCACTTGTATTTGTCGTTAAACGTTTTACGACTGAACAGTATTTCTGTAAAAAAAAAAGCACACGTGTGTGTCGCGACCCAATCGATATGTAATTATGGTCACGGCTATGCTGTTGCAATAAAGGACAACCTGACCAACCGGCATAGAGTAAAAGTACCCTCTGCTTTACGTTTGGTACATGTGCTCGAGCAAGCAAAATCACATTCAACAGTTCTTTCTGCTGTAATTGACGCACATTAGTTGAGAACTTCGGTATCCAAATCAAATTAAAAATTCGAGAAGATTCGTACAAAGTGATTGTCCAAACATTATATTGCCATCGGTTCCAATGGTTAGCACTTAAATCTTGTTATAACGTGCGCCAATAAAAATTATCTGCTAGCTATTAATGAGTGAATTCAAATGATAGACAGTATCTAAATTGATGGTTATGAAAAAAATGCCTTTATATATATTAGTAAAACTTTGAAAGCTTCTTAAAAAGTAAAATGACTCGATGTCATTTATCGGACGATTAAGGAATAATTAATCAATATTCGTATGTATATCAAGAATAGTGTTAATCGTTGTATGTGGCACGTGACAAGTTTACAACATGCATTATTTAAGATTTTTGAAAGATTATATATGACATTCTCCTACATGTATTGACTTGACTATTGAAAATTCCACATTTGCTATAAATATATTTCCATTTATACATAAAATCTAGACAGATATACAATAAACTAATTCCGTATAGTTGAAAAAAATTGTGAATACACATTTTAAGACATACTAATGCTTCAGTGACATCTAAAATGGCGCGCTGAGATAATTATTCAAGGGACACAAAGCGTGCTCTATCCGACGAATTTAATAAATGACACCGTCATTATCACAATGGCAAATGATTTGAGGTTGTTTCGGAATTTATGTAATTTCGTAGAATTGTTTCAAATATAATAAAAACTAACACATTTGTATGCATTGACATTCATCCAAAAAACTTTTCATAAATAAAAATTAAAAAAAAATCAAAGGTGTTGTGTCTCGCTGTATATACAGCCATGGGGCCTATAACGAAATATAATTTAAGATTAATATAACATTATACTTCCCTGTGTTAGCTTAATATTACGGGCTCTATAATCAAAAACTGGCGGAGAACAAAAGCTGGGCTCCCATCAGGTGAACACACTAAAAGGCGTTCGTGGCGTTGCGAACGACTGGGCCTCATACCTACATGTAATTGGCGTCAATTTGGCATAAAGCCCAAGGATCACGGATTGTGCGACGCAGTGGCATTCATCATGGGGAGTTTCAAGTCATCACTAACTCGATGTTATCAACATCTTAGAGCGTTCAATTTATTAGTAGTATTTGACATATCTGAGATTTATAATATTACTACGGATGTCAATTGGTTCGTTTTCCGTACACGCTACAAGAAGCCAAGGAATTATTAACTTGATTTAATTACGTACTGTTAAATAAGGATAAATTAAAATAATTTCGAGATAATACGAACCCACGCGAGCAAAACGGTAAACAAGAATTAGTTCATGTTAATAGTCATATTAGTTCAGTACACTAAAAAAGACGATTTCGCAAAAATATTAAAATGGAGACGACTGCCTTCATAAAAGTTTTTAAAACGACGTCGTTTTAGCGTTTTTATAAAGAGCCAAGACAACACGTCTTATGCCACGCGCCGTGAATAATAAACCCTTTGTGTGTACATTATATGCATTTTTATGGATATGCTAACAGGACATGGGTCTAGCGATATGAATTGAAATTTAAAGAAAAAAAGAAAATAATAAAGAAATCAATGTGACTATAGTCCTGTAAAACGTTCTTAATGTTATATAAAAAATCAATATATAATAAAATACTACTGCTAACAATAACATTACTTCAAGTGTTTACCTGCGCTACTTGACTGTCTTAGGTAATCTTTAAGTCTATTTACCGATCTAAAAATTATACATCAAAGAAAAGAGAATTTGACGAACGCACATTCGTCACTCAGTCATTAATTAGTGAAAGCCTATTGACTCCGAAGACTCAAAATTGTTCCATAGGCATATAGTGTATATAGAGATAGTATTTTAGAAAATATCGTATATACTATATACAATAGTGTCTCAAAGAGAAATTGAATACACAATTTATGTTTACTATCATATTACATCGATAGTACGGAGAAAAAACACCGACAAACGCGAAATCGAATCACAATAAATTACAGTTGGCGCGAAATATTCGCGTCAGTGTAAAAGATTGATATGCCAGGCGAGCAAGGTTCAAAAATATTCCAGTAAGCAAACATAGATAAAGAGGACATCGCTTGGTCGCTGGAAGTGATACCCTTACGCGGAATTTTGAAATCCTTTTCGTTATCGCGACACTATGGACGTTGCCCATTAGCGTACTTGAAGGCGATTGTTTATTGTACAGGTCCGACCGGTGCCGCTTCTAATCTTATCTAAGCCAAGATTATCATTCGATAATGGAAGCCTGTGTACGAACGTCTAAAGCGTTGTCTTTTAAAAATGATGACTTGATTTTATTAAACGATTTTAGAGATTCATTATACTATACGTTATTTAGTGTGATGTATTCATAAACTAACATAAACTTTGTTAATACTGCTATTGCAATATCAAATATACACAAACAAGAGTATAGTGCTAAATGTCGGTTCTTTTCTGCATTAAAGTAAATTAGGGAAAGTGTGCCTTTAATTCAATCAAGAAGAGCTTGCAATCTTGAATTAAACGTAGATTTTAATTTTGCAGTGACCTTGGATGCTGTCTGTGTTAAGTTTTTTGTCGATGGCCAAGACATTACATCGTCGATTTAGCATGCAATTTACTATAATGAAGAAATTAAAAATAAACAGGCCAAATAGAATGAACATCATTTTAATGAGCTGTCAAATGAATAGGGCCCCAAAGTTCACACCAATGACTAAAAATGAAAACAAATTGTTTTATTCGTATTAGAATTATAAATAATAATTTGTAAATCATTCGTTTAACAGCTAATTTGTAGATGATCTGTTATATTTTTGCCATTTAGCATATTATATTTTAACATCGTTGTAATTTGTAACCCGTTACAAAAAAAAGGGGAAATCGACCGTCTTGAAATAAGATTATACTTTACGTATTTTAATAAACTGATCAAGATATCAGAATTCTTTATAGATATTATTAGATCACAGACAGAAATATCAATAAGAATGAATACAATAGTTACATGACTGTACAATACATTAACTGTATTCCATTAAAAAAAAATTTAGTAGCAGCAGTATAGGAAATACTATTTAATTTATATTAAGGTAATTATAAATAGACATCCCAGGTGTTGCAGTAGTTCAATCTGTGCTAGAGAATCTTTAATAGACAGACCCAGTCACGGGGCGTAAATTTAGCGCGTCTATTCATAGAGATCGAATTTTAGAGTGCGTATTCCAGAAATAGCTCCACTGAGATAACGACAGGCTTGACGTTGTCGTACTATATTATTAAACTTGTACGTGAAAACATCGATCAATGTTTACTTGACAAGAAATTTAACCTCAGGCGAGTTATTGCAGTATGCACTGCATCTGCATGTATGAAGTCAAAATATTTTCAATCAATTTAATCTTGTTTGAGGAGCTTTGAATCATTTAAATGTAGTCCTTTGGTTTTTTTCTTTTTGTCTATTGTTATAAGGTTTTTGACCACCGCCCCTGTGAAGATTTGGTAATACGGTTTGAGATTTTATTGATTTGACCAATGTATCGTGTGTGATGTTCCTTACAGATCAAGTGCTTTATTATAGTTTTATACATTATTATTATTCATACATTGATTGCCCTAGGGGGTAACAACAACAACAAATAGTGTTGGGTGTGAAAATTGTCAAGTCTTGGACAAGTAGAAGTCGGTGGGTGCAAGCCACATCGACGGCAGCGGGGCAATTAGAGGCATGCTTACTGACCACGGTGGGCACAATGGCGATGCAAATAATCACGATTATGGCAAGGTTGACGTCGTCCGCCCGCCGGGGTTCGTTCAACTGACCGCGAGCGATGACACGGCGCACGCGCAGCGTCTCGGCGCCCGCAGCTCACTAATCTCGCGCGATCTCACGCGATAAACAACAACCCCAACACAAAAGCGATCGTAAATTAACATGATAAATTCCAATATCACACTCACCAAAACGGGATCCCCGCCCGAGTGCAATCCAAATCACAACACACTCTCGAACGATAACGATTCGCACCTTCGGAGGCGCAGCAAGAACTTGTCGCGACACGGCTAGAGCGCGAAATGCGTGCACGCGATGAAAACAATCGGACACAGATGTCTGGAAAACCCCTTGCGATCGCCAAGGGCACAGTGTAAATATTATGCAGCGGACAAAGGTTCTCGTGTGAGACCGGTACGACCGGCGCGGTCAGCGTCAGAGCGTGGAGTGAGGCTCGCGCGGCTGCCCCGCCGCCGTCTGATAAGCCTGACGCGACGCCCCCCGGCGACGCCTACGCCCCCACCCGGCGCCGCGGCGGTGCATCGCGACACCACCGGCCGCCCCTCGGCACCCGGCGCCGCCAGACGGGCCCCCGCGCATTATGCACCGCGCCCACGCCGAGTCGCGCCACGCGAATTTCGCAAGCACTCACTTTCGACTCCGTAAAAAGAAACGGGGAAACTGCGCCCCGATTGCGCAAATGGGACCAGCGGTACAACGCGGCCACCTCTATTCTGCTCCGACCGGGCCTGACATTGTATGTGAGGCCACTATACGGGCGGCAAAAGGGGAAACGTCTATGTTATTGCATTTTGTCCGAACGATGCAACCCTAACACAAATGTTGACGACGCATAGAGAACTTTGAGGAGGTAGATAGCCACAGGCATCACGCACAATCACCCATTTGTCCTTTTGACCTTTTCTGCCCCAGATACCGATAATAACAATGAACTGCGAATGCAGCCTTTTGGGCGACGGCTTAATTGGGCCTTGGTGAATAGAGCCTGGTTTGTCGGCCCGAACTCTATATGCAACGCGATCCGCTCGCTACGTAAACGGAATAATTGAATTAGTGCAAGCGTGTCGGGCACGAGCGGCGCCACATTGGCCACCTATGAAGCTGCAGTGTCGAAATGCAACCCTACATAATAATTTCCTATACACCGAACTAACTAAACAACTTCCATGCGCGAAAACAAATCCGCTGAGAAGCAAACGGATGAAATCCCCTATTCGGAATAAATTTTTAATAATAAGCGTTATGTGATGTACATTTTGAGACAGGATTCGGACACGGAATATTTAAAATAAAATTCTTGGTGTGACAGAGAATCGATCAGAAGTTTTAGAAGCATTAACGTTATTAATGTTGAGTCAGGAACTATTACAAGTACAAGTTACGATAATAACGTACATTTAAACGTGAGCCAAGTTAACGAACCGTATCGAAACGTACGCGACATTAAAATAACTGGTTGGGGCGTTCAAATTTGTAGGTTAACAATAATATTATTCCTTTATTTTTCAAACTTTAAACAGAAACAAAGGGTTACTGTAGATTTTAGATATAAAACTTAATAAACGTAGAAATATTAGGTTTTCAAGAACGTCATAATAGAACTTCCATTTTAATATGATCTTGTCCTTGCATCGATTTAATCGACAATATGCTGGTAATGAAAATTGTACGAGCCACGGAAAGAGAGAGATGCACTGAGGAAAACCATTGCGTTAAGGATAGGCTCTTTGTCGAAACACGAAATATCGTTGCAAGGCTGAACCATAAACGATATTTACGTTGCGAACGCTGTGTTTGCCACCTAATCTGCGCTTAGCAAAGTTCAACAGCCGCGCGCAAGTGGCATGACCTTACGCAGTTCGCAATTACTTACATCCACGCAATATGTAAAAAAAAAACATAAAGCATACGCAAAACGCATCGACATCGAAAAACCTTAATAAGCAAATAGTTATAATTACTTTTGAAAATACAGTTTTACAATTCTATGACATGTAATTTTAATTAAAACATGTCATTGTCGAAAATAAAAGTATTTCACATATTTCGTTTCATTTGCATTATAAATTTAAGCACCGTTGTCAAAGAGTTGAGACACATTTGAGATCACATCATAGTGTCCGGGTAAAAACCCTGAAATAATTTCGTTAAAACAATGTCTAGTATTCGTTCAAACATATGAAATTATCAAATTAACCGCATCAGAGGAGCGGGCTATTCAAAACGTATCGGAAATCGCATACCTACCCGCCGCGTGGGAGTAGCTAAATACAAAATTGGTTTCGGCGAATTGCAGCGAGTGACCGGCCGGTTGTAACGCATTAATTCCGAACATACAAGCCGCGGCTTATAAATACGTATCTTGCGATCTTTGAACGCGTATACTTTAATCTGGCAAACAACAAACGCTGAGAAACTCACGCGACGTAAACAAATAACCAACAAATATTTAAAAAAAAAATCAAACGACGTAATATAGAAAATTGTCCGAAGAGCAATCAAGAAGCATCCAGCGATCTGCGAACGCAACGCGATATGAATTTACACGTTAATTTAGCACAATATCATCGATGTTTCTTTCCTTAAGATTCAGCTTGTACGAACATCTTTGCTAAATTGCTCATCATAAATTTCCCACAAAAATAATATTAAAATAGTTAATAATCATTGCGAGGAAAAAAGAAACATTGTGTTTCAATATAATCTAATAATTCCTAAGTCAACGTATATTTAATGTTTAATTTTAAAGAGTATCTTCGAGGTTCAAGGTTAAATAACAATGGGCCTAGCTTGCGATAAACAACAATAAGGATTATCAAAATTAATTAATAATTAGTGGAGATATCGCGAAACGCCCAATTCATCATAGTTTTTAATATGTATTGAAAATTAAGATGAATTGGGAGCCCTAATCGCATGTCAATTCGCTGCTAATCGATTCAAATTTCGAACAGAAAGGATAAATAAATAATATTGATAAATAATCAAATGATACCTTGTTAAAAGCGAAGTTGGTTTGAGAATGAATTTCGGTGTCTTTTTGAGAGATAATTACACCCGACCTGGCACGCCCGTGTAAATTATCCCTCGACTGGACAATTCATATAGAGTTATACAACCCTGTATTTGTCGAACACATACAACGCGGTGTACAAATCTTTGAGGAGAAACCGCCGTGATCTCGATTGACCCTACTCTCACTCAATGTTTACACGAAAGTCATGTTTTTTATTTCCTCACAGTAACTTACGTTCCATTAGAACTATACATTCTAGGTTAGGGCTACAAACAAATTGTATCTGTTTGTTCTGGTTATTAAGTAATCCTGCAACATCGATAAAATCACATCAACGACAGAAAAGTTTTTATATCCTTACAACTATTCAAAGATAACAAAATTAAAAAAAAATGTAAATACGGCACATTGTGCTACAGTCTCATAGTCGGTGTGAGGCGACCGAGAAATCTGACGGTTGGCTTTAGGCCCACATAAATTACGAGATTAATCTCTTCAAATAATTTGACCTTTCCAACTGACGAGGGTTCATTAAATAATGGCATTGGTATTGGGAGCGATGTTATTGTGCCGTCCATCAATTTTCGTTCGGGGCGGAACGGGACACTGTTCGATACGGTACCAATGGAAGCGTTGGGGGAGAGCGCCGCACAATGGCGTCCGATAAACCGAATAAATCCCCATTACAATGTCACGTGAAACGCAATCGTATGACGTATTCAGTGCGCGATAGAAGAGTTATCAACCTTTTTATATGTATTCAAATCGGTTCAATTCGGTTGAGCTTCTTAATATACTAATATGATAAGTGATCAAGTTTGCGAACCTTTTGGTAGATTGAGACGTTTATAAGTCTTAGAAAGACGCATTTATGTAAAGAAAAATCTGAAAAACTTAATTTCCCTCTTGTCACTAGGAGTAAATAAAGTTTTTCAGCTACATCACCCAGTTTCGTCACGCCATTGGTTAATTATATACTGCAGATATTTTTCGGTTTCAGTATTACGACGAAGCTTTGTGATGTCTTATAACGGAAAGCGCCAATATCATCTGCATAAATAGCTGAAGTTCCTATCTTACGTCCTGTATACAGTAAAGACTAAAAACACGAATAAACTGCAAGAATCCAATAGTTAATCATACGTAACAAAAAAAAAACATTCCGAAGCTCTGAGATTGCGCTCATAAAAGACACGGACACTCATGTCAGCCTCGGGAATAACTTTACGATGAATATCGCACGTCTCGTTTCTCACGGACCGCTGGCCTTAACAGTGGCGTTGCAATCACAAATGTGGGGCATAATGTAACGTTCTATAATAAAATAATGCACGTGCGTAACAATGACATCTTTCAATACAGCGGTAGGCGGAAACAGCAGTGGAAAATGTCAGTAATCTACGGAGCTCTGGGCACGATTCATGACCATAAGCGGCGCAAGGACTCGCCAGCTGCCGACGATAACGACTCGGCGCTGGTTACTGTGACGTAATTGTTATTAGCGAGTGCGAACAAAGAACGCTATCGCGAGTCGGTCTTTGTTTGAATGATAGAAATAGTTTACTATATGCGGATACCGCTCTGGCTGCGATACGACTCAGTTCTTTTTCGGACAAAGGTACTGAATACCAAGGACCTAGATAAGAAAATACGTAAGTGTTGCCAGCAATACCACAAGCTACAATAATTTTCTTTTTGGTGTACCTTGCATTAAAACAAAGACTTACATAGCGCCCTAAAATCTGAGTTATAGGAACAATAAAAAACACACAACCTTTGTTAGAATGATGAAGACAGTTTTTTATTTGCTGATTACAATCTCTGCTTATAATACGGTTGATCCTTTTAAATAATTTCAAGCGATTGTTTAGATGGGGACGAACCATATTTAGGCCCCGGAACTAGGCCTTTAAGATATAGCAAAAAATAAAAATGGTTTACGAATTATAGGAAATTTCTAATTTCCTCCGATAGACAAGTTTAGTTTGTTATTTTTAACTTTATTCAAAGGAGCCATCCTTTAAATAAAGACAAGGATCATTGGATCTACATTGATATAGATAAATGGGACTTAGACAGTTGACTACTTTCTCACTACCGGTTGTATAAACTTGTTTTTGAGCTGCTGATAAAGTTACAATAGCATTTGTTAGGTGACCACACGGTTCCCTCCGTGCGATCATGGAAATACATGGGTACAAATAAGGTACTTATTTATTAACTAGTAATCTATTTTACGTAATAGAACTAGTCCAATGAAAAGGATCCCTGATTCGGACAACAAATCATTGAAGGTCAATAAAGTTCATCTAATGACCTCTGAACGTTGACAAGCATGATGTCACGTGGTTACGCGTCCTTGACGCTTTGCCTACGTTACACAGAATAGGCGTACGAACGCTATGACGCATCGATAGACACCCAAGTCGATTAATAACTGTTAACTGTAAAACAATAAACGAGGATAAAGTACTAGAAGGCGTGATACTCCTTTGTCTAAGTATTTGTAAACGAATCGAGATTTTATGTTAATTTTAACGGCGGCGGATCCATAATCGAGAGGTCATAGGTATGTGCTGTGTCCGTTCGGCGGAATGCCAAGCGTGCCGTTCACATGACTCACCGCACTTGGCCGCGGCCGACACCCTAACAGTACCTTAAAACCCTACACAAAAACTTCGAAACGCCACTGCACGGCTTCTGTAAAGAGAACACCACAATAGAAATGAGACCTTTGCGGAATTTTTACTATCAGCACCTTTAAATTCTCCATTGTTGTCCGTCACTACACCGGTGCGGAGAGAATAGACATTCGAGTGGACAAGTGTATTTTCTGTAAACAATGATAAATATCTCGAAACTCCCTTTTTGGTACCATTTTGTTCTGCCATCTACAAAAATGTTTTTTTTTTTTACTTCTTTACGGGCGTGTATATTATTTTATGTTCAAACATTCACGAAACAACGTACATTTATGAAACACTCGGGCTCGCTTATTAGACATTAAAACATTCATTCCATGCGGAGAAATAACGTTTTCTAATCAAATTTAATAAGGGCGTATAGTGTTCTATAAGCTTTCCGAAAGTAGTGTCTGTTAATCGATTCCTGTTATTATTTAAGAGGAAAGAAGTCAACTAAGGAGGAAGGGCAAAAAGTCAATTAAAATGTTGGCTTATACGAAATACTATTACCAATATTTAAAAAATAGAACCTCATAATAACATAGTGAAATAGTCAAAGGAAAGAAAAAACTATTTTCGTTTTTTTTTTTCTTCAAAAATAGAACTCAATCACAGCGTCATCTAAATACAATAAGTGGACGGTCAATTTTCCCGCTGCGTGTTTCAAAAAAGGTAAAAGTCGTCATTCAAAGGTATTACACAACACCACTGCATACCTCGGTCATTAAGACCTTTATAAGGCACGCATCAAGTTTAATAGCCACCGATGGGGTCGGACAGCAGCTCTTTATGCTTGTAAAAGAATGTTTGTCCGTACTTAAGGACCGTGAAGAACTGAACGATCCCATCCATCAACGACAAATCCTGCTACAACAACTACACTCCACTGAATTAATCGAAGACGTTAACCGAACGCCATAATGTTATACATCAAAAACGTCTCAGTGTATTTATAGGACAGTGTATCCTAACAGGAAAGTGTTCGATGTTATTCAATTAGACATTATCGTGTTAATTATTTAGGATTAATACAATTCACAGTGTATGGGTAGGTACGATAAAATTTATTTTCAATAATTGTAATGACGTCAGTTTATAATGGTCCCGAGATTTATTTGTGAAGACGCTCTGCGGTCGATTTCACAGAATCGATCTTTGTAAATAAAAAAGATATCGCATAGTATTTAATGGATATTAAATGCATTTATTAAACAACTCTTTCTAATAAGCAATTATCTTGATGATGTTTATTTATTTGCTTAACACCTACATAATGTCTACATCTACAAAAAAACTAATGTATGAAGTTAGCACTGAACTAACACTATAAGTTATGTAACATCTTAGTGTTATTTGTACAAAAAAAACAACAGAGAAATCGAAATAGTAAGAAAAATATATTCCAAAGGATTTCTTTTAAAAAATAATTCTTATTAATGAATAAAGACGAAAGATATGCGTTAGCACAGTTTGGTGACAGCGATGTGGGTGGTTCGAAATGGGCTAAGCGGTGTGCGACGCGTAGATGACGGACTACCTCCGGTGGCACTGTCAGGTAGCGAACAATGAAAGTCACTAGTGCGAGTGACGCGACACGCACCAACATACAAATCGAATCTTTTAAACTAGTCGACAAACGAGCAGGTAGCCTGATAGTTGATTACCCTAGGTTGTTAAAGCGCGTGGGTTATGTCAACATATAGGAATACATAACGGTGATCTTAATAAAAATCAGATTGACTGTGAAACTTCTTGATTCCTGTATACAATAAGAACAGAGAAGTTTTTTTTTTTGTATAATTGTACACTACTCTAATAAGCTACTACGCTACTCTAATAAGAACTCTAAACAGATAATATGAATTATAATTTGATATACAACAAAAGGAAGCCGTGGTAGCTCAGTATCCGGGCGCTCGCGTTTAATTCAATATACTCGAGCAGCCTGAGTTCAAACTCCGGTGCCGGCACCAATAAATTTGTTAATTTATAATTAACAATTTTAAGTGCTGATTTACCAAGTGCTAGACGGTGAAGAAAAACATCGTGAGGAAACCTGCATATTTAAGAAACCATAAAAAAAATCTTAAATATGCGAGGTCCGCCAATCCGCAGTGGGATCGCGTGGCGGTCTGTGCTCTTATACCCTCTGTGTAGAGG
>DWHQ01000002.1:0-38289 GCA_018247955.1 Eurytides marcellus marcellus | reverse complement strand
AACTTATTGCCTACCACAACACATCATTTTTTACTCACGTTCAGTAACTACTCTAAGGCAACGGAAAAATGGATCCCCTGTATGATCGGCTGGACAAGTGCATACTGGGACATGATTTTCAACGGTGCATTCAGCTAATTGCCCGCATGTTTTTGGGCAAGGATCAATACATTTATATCTTGTGCAGGCTAAGTTCAAGGGACAATCATCATTGCTTTCACATTCTCTTCGACATCCAGATGGACTATAAGGATCACCCTCGTATCCTTCAGAGCAAAAACAGGCTCCGGCTTCATTATGTTCGCGGCATTCAGCATTAGGACCACAGGGGGAGGGAGTGCACGGGCTTGATCTCTCAGTTGCTAAATTAAAAAAATATATTATTATGATAAAAATTCAGTTTTATTAATTCTAGTATATAATAATTAAGATGGATTTTTATTCTTAAGATTAAGTGATTAAACCTTGGCATTTTCTATTTATTTGGAGTATGAATATAATAATAAACCTACGTTCTTATAGGAAACAAGACCATAACGCCATTTACCCTACCGTACAAAAGACGGTACGATGCCGTAGGCATAGATTATGTGCGTAAACCCACCGTCTTAATATAGTGCATATATCCTCAGTGCTATTGTCAAATACGATAAGACACAGGAATAACAACTAAAAGGAACAAATAAAAGGAATAACACGCCGATGTAAACTTATTACTATTCGTTCAGACTTTTAGGTTACAAAAATGATTTCGACCTGCTGAATTTATTTTAGTATAGGTATTTGAAGATTGAAGATTGAAGATACATACTTGGAATTATCATTTGAATACAGCCACCTATAGCGTCCCCAGTGTATCCTTGTTGGCAACTGCAGACAGGTTTGTGATTAACCGTTAAACACATAGCATTTAAGCCACAAGCTCCTTGGCATGGGTCCTTACAGCGCTCATTGATACAAGCCGTATTGCTAGGGCATTCAGCATCAATAGTGCACTCGGGTCTACAATTCGGTACTCTACCGATGTAGTTTGGCAAACATGAGCATGCTGCTTGCTCACTAATGACTCGACACTCGGAGTTTGGTCCACATGGTGATGGTACGCACGGATTAATGTGATCAATTTGTCCTGGGTAAAAACAGATTTAACAATATTAGCTATGCTTAATTTATTTTATATAGTATGATTAATTTTGTTCTCCTAATGTTATTTATTCAAAGGAGGGCTTTCTTATATATCTTTTTTAAGGGTTAAAGTACATAAGAACCCATTTTATGTTTCTTTTTTGTTTAATATATTTAGGAACGATATGAAGAAGTCTGATGCCTGATAGAAACTGGCTTATACAAGCATAGATCCAATCATTGTTTTGAACAAACTAAACAATTCAAATATTTTGCTGATCTCTATATCTAATGATTTACTGAAAGCATTGTTCTTCAAACCGAAACATATCTTGCTCATTACTGTTTGGCTGTAGTATGACTGGTAAACCTTTAAAAGCTGAGACGACAAAAATCTTAAACTTCTGAGTATTTATATATATGTATGTATGTTCATTTACTTATTTATAATTAGAGAATTGTTATTTCTTTTCGTTCAGTTAATTTTATGATAAAAGTGTTTTAAGAAGAAAAATGGTTTAAAAAAGGATCTAAGGATTTCATTTTTAACTTTAAATAATTAAATGGCGAAGTCTTCAGAGGTCTAAGGTTGATACGGTTAATATTTATTATACATAGAAAGATTACACAGAACTTACTTGGTTCTTCAATACATTCAGCGAATGGATCGCCAGTGTAACCAGTTATGCAGCTACATATCGGATTATGGGTAATAACTTGACATCGGGCGTTTAGTCCACAAGTGTTCGGACAGGGATCAGTACATTTTTTATTAACGCAAGCCTTATCTTGTGGACATTCAGAACTAACTATGCATTCAGGGCGACATGAAGGTGGGGTTCCGATGTAACCGCTTTCGCATGTACAAACACTATGACCATTAATAGAGCGGCATAAGCTGTTGGGACCGCAAGGTGATGGTTGACAAGGATCTGTTTGTGGTGTATCAAAGTCTGCAAAAAATTTATCGCTTATAAGTGTAAATAAAGATAAAATGATTCACATTGTTTTACTTAGTACTTGAATTCAAAATAAAGAGAGGTTTATTTTATTATAAACCGTTAACTTACTTTCCACGTCGCATTTAATTAAGGGGTTTCCGGTATATCCTGTTAGACATGTACAAGTGGGAGAATGATTTACTGTTCTGCATTCAGCATTTATTCCGCATGTTCCTGGACATGGATCTTTACACCTGTTATTCGTGCAAGCTTTATTGCGGTCGCAGTCAGAGTTTGACACACATTCGGGACGGCATCCGGTATATGGATCTCCGAAATATTCAGGTAAGCACGAACACGCACCAATGCCGTTTCTTTCTTTGCATATGGCATTGGCACCACAGGGAGAGGGATTGCAAGGATTTGGAGGAGGTTTGGAAGTACCTGTAAAATATGACTTTGTAGGACATCTAATAAAACGATTTATTTTCCCAGAAAGAATGAGACAGCAATAAAAGAAGAAGTGAAACATTAAACAAACCTCACAGAGATCTAAGATGTTGTATTACTATGCCCAGTAATTACGCTGGCAACATAGCAGTTGAATGACTGGCAATATCGTGGTACAACCATAGGCGGTCACTACACTACTCTACCAATTAAAACATTACTAAGCTTAGATTTTAGTCTCATTCTCTCTGTTATGATATTAACATTTTCAAAACTCACTTTCGATTATGGAGCATCCACTAAATGGATCACCCGTATGTCCAGAAATACAATTACATAGAGCAACATGATTTGCAACCGAACATTCAGCATTGAAACCGCAAGAGCCCGGACATGGATCTATACATTTTTCGTTTTGACATGCAAGATTACCAGGACATTCCGCATTGATAGAACATTCAGGTCTACAGTTTGGTGCAATACCAACATAGTTCGGTAAGCATGAACATGCAGGCGCTTCACCGACTACTTTACATTGAGAGTATGAACCACATGGAGAAGGAACACAAGGATTTCCTTTAGGTCCCGTAAAGATAGGTTCTAGGAAAAAAAGACCATACATTAGAAATAAAGTAGAATAAAAGACATAGAATAAAAGAAAGAGATTTTAAAGATTGAAATATAAATGAATATCATGCAAGTTCTAATTTACAAATTTGAAATAAAATCGCAAATTAATTTTATTTTATTTTTTATTTCTTCCTTACTTTTTTCTAATTGACAAGTTACGAATGGATCGCCAGTGAATCCTGCTTTACATGTACATATTGGATTGTGATTTATAACTTGACATCGAGCATTAGCTCCGCATGTCCCTGGACATGGATCCTTGCATTTTTGTTGCATACATGCCTGATGCTGGGCACAATCTGTACTAATGACGCATTCTGGCCGACAAGTCGGTGGAGAGCCTACATAACCTTCTTGACAAGAGCATACTCCATGATTATCTATAACTTTACAGTGACTGTATGGCCCACAAGGTGACGGTGTGCAAGGGTTTTCATCTGCTAAAGTAGCTAAAATAGAATGAATAATAATAAGAAACAGCAATGAACAATGTATCCGGGTTAAAAACGTGTAAATATACTAACGGCTTCGTTGCGGATGGCATGATACTACAGGATTTCCTTCAAAACCGTCAACGCAGAGGCAAACAGGTGTATGATGAACTACTTTACAGTGTGCATTAATTCCACACGCTACTTGACAAGGGTCTACGCATTTATTGTTTGAACATGCTTTATTCAGCGGGCAATCGTTGTTTGTCACACATTCTGGGCGGCACCCTAAATAGGGATCCCCGAAATATCCTGGGAGGCAAGTGCAAGAACCTGCAGAATTCCTTTCTTTGCATATTGCATTTGGTCCACATGGAGAAGGATTACATGGATTCGTTTCATCATCATTTGTCACCGAAACTAAATAAATAAGATACAAAATTAAAAAAGGCTTCGGAATTTTATGTAAAATATTTATAACTGAAAAACCTTCAAATATCTATACCTATGAAATAACAACCATTAAACGGATCGCCGGTATAACTTTCACGACAATGGCAAACTGCTTTATGAGAAATGACCACACATTCAGCGTTCGACCCACAAGAACCTTCACATGGGCTGATACATTTCTCTCGAACACAAGCAAGATTGCTGGGACATTCCTCGTCATAAATACATTCTGGACGACAATTTGGAGCCCGTCCTATATAACCGTTTAAGCAAGAGCACGCTGGAGTTTCGCCGACAATGCGGCATTGTGAATTTGGTCCGCAAGGAGACGATATGCAAGGATTACCCGATGGTTTCGGTTCCGGTCCTAAAATTTAGAGTCTATGTAGTTTGCTTAATTTACATAATTTCTTAGTTATGTTAGATGCATACGTTTATTTTAGATTATGTTATTATTTTAGTACTTTTATAGTGAAGTTTAAAACTCACGTTTATCGTAAGAACATTGTACGAATGGGTCACCAATATAGTTTTGCGGGCAGCTACAAAGCGCTTTATGATTCACGACAATGCATTTGGCGTTGTTGCCGCATGCCTTATTGCATGGATCAATACATTTTTGATTAACACACGCTTTATTTGGCATACAGTCACTACTGACCATACACTCAGGGCGACATAAGGGTGGCGAACCGAAGTAATTTTCTTGGCAAGAGCAAATTGCGTATCCGTTGCTTATACGACATATACTGTAAGGTCCACATGGTGATGGTGAACACGGATCCAAGGGTTTTTCAACTCCTAAAAGTAAGTAAATTTTAATACGCACTTTCAAAATTCACCTTATATATTATTCAAGGTTGTATCGTAAAATCCTTACTTAGATAACATGATGTAAATGGATTGCCTTCGTATCCGGGTAAACATGCACAAGAGGGAGCATGATTATTAACTCGACATTCCGCGTTCATGCCGCAAACTCCCGGACACGGATCTTTGCATTTGTTATTCGTACAAGCTTTAGTTTTTGGGCAATCTGAATTTAAAACGCATTCTGGTCTGCACTCAACGTAAGGATCGCCGTAATATTCAGGCAGACATGTACATGAACCTGCGCCATGTCTTTCCTTACAAATTGCGTTAACTCCGCAAGGAGATCTTGAGCAAGGATTCACCTCTTGGGCCTCGATTACTAAAAATATTATTATATTGTTTAAAAAGTCAAATCTATTCCGTTTAATAAGGTTTTAAGTCATTATAAGATTTTAGTGTAAATTAAATGTTTGAGACTTACATAATATTTGTGAACACCCTCCGAAGGGATCTCCGGTGTAACCTTGTTCGCAAGTACAAATTGGAATGTGTTTAACAACGTTACAACTTGCATGATTACCACATGAACCTGGGCATGGATCACTGCATTTTTCCGATATACACGCTAAATTACCCGGACATTCAACATTTATAACACATTCTGGTCTACAATTCGGAGGACGTCCAATATAATTAGCCAGGCAAGAACAAACAGGTACTCCATTTAACTCCTTGCATTGTGAATGAGGTCCACAGTGATTTGGTTGACAAATATCAATTGGTGTCATTGGTTCTGGTAGAAAATTATTAAATTTTTATATAACGACCCAAAAATATTAAATAAAAAATTTATAAGTAAATTATGGACTTACTATCTTCATAATAACAATGAACGAAAGGATCACCGGTATATTCCTTCTGACAACTACATATAGGGTTGTGATTTACGACGTGGCACAGTGCATTAACTCCGCACATGCCTTCACACGGATCTTGGCACTTTTGATTAATACATGCCCTATTCGGCCGACATTCAGAACTAACAATACATTCAGGTCGACAATTAGGTGGTGAACCGACGCAGATATCGAGGCATGTGCAAACGGCATGCCCATTAAATGTGCGACATTTACTATAAGGCCCGCAAGGTGTAGGGTGACATGGGTCAATTGTGTCTGAAGGAGCTGAAGGAAACATGGTAGAATACATAAGATAAAAGTAAAGAACTTGAAATATAAGAAAGATACACAGAACAAAACAGAATGAAAGGTCTTACTCATTATAGGGGTACATGCATAGAGGGGGTTCCCACTATATCCAGGCAAGCAATAACAAGAAGGTGCGTGATTGGAAACCCTACACACAGCATTTTGTCCACACGTCCCAGGGCATGGATCTACACACTTATTATTGAAGCAGGATGTATCTACAGAGCAGTCAGTGTTCATGACACATTCTGGGCGGCAGCCTAAATATGGGTCTCCATGAAAATCATCTACACAAGTACAAGAGCCAGCACCGTTCTTTTCTCTGCAAATTGCATTAGGTCCACAAGGCGACGGGTTGCAAGGATCACGGGGTACTTCTTTTGAGACTGAAATCGTGTATACACATATTTTCAATAACTAAAAAAGCTAAGAGATGACAACATGCAATGTGTAACATCATGCAACGTGTGCTAATAGTTAGCAGAGAATTTTGCCACTTACTTTCAATTTGATTGCAGCCGGAAAATGGATCACCTGAGTAACCCTCGTCACAGGAACAAATGGGTTGGTGATTTTGAACACTGCAACGGGCATTAAAGCCACAAGAACCAACACACGGATTGACACAGGTACCGCCAAGGCAAGCAAGAGCTAGAGGGCAATCTTGATTAATAACACATTGTGGACGACAAGCAGGTGGCGCCCCCAGAGTTCCAGCCTCGCAGGCGCAAACCGCACGGCCGGCTTCATCACGACACGTTGAGTAAGGTCCACACGGCGATGATAAACATGGGTCAGGAGCCACGAATGTTACATCTGCGTTTAAAATAAATAAAAAAAATTATGTTAATAATTAGTCATGATTTGCCTCTTGATTGTTTGAATTTTCTGCTGTGTCTATATGACACGAAGCAAAACCTCTAAGTAAATATACGTATTCATTAAAGATTAATTTCTGGGGGCTAGTTTTCTATCAATATGCTAAAAGAAGTCTCATAAAACTTGGTATTTTTTAAACAAACAACTTTAACTACTGGCTTTTCACGTACTCAGTGTTGAAGGAAAATATCATGAAGAAACCTTTGAGTCTAAAAATATATAAGGTAATTTGTTATTAATATTGATTATATAAAGTATATTGTGGACTTATGTCGATCACACAACACCAACAATACCATATTATTAAAGTGGATGATATTTATGCACTAGCCAATGAGTAATATATAAAAACACACTTTAAACAATATTAGATACGTACTTTTTCTGTAGCATCGAATAAACGGATCGCCTTCCGAGATATTTTCAGGGCAAGAGCAAATTGGATTATGTCCCACGACGTGACATCTGGCATCTAATCCACAACTATGGATACATGGATCTTGACACTTATGATTGATACAAGCTTTGTTCATTGGGCAGTCCGAGCTTACGGCACATTCAGGACGACATGTAGGCGGGGCACCGAGGAATCCTACACGACATGAACATGCCGCGCGTTCTCCAACCACATGACAGTCACTATTTGGACCGCAAGGAGTGGGTTCGCATGGATTTATTGTTGTTGCTATAATTAAAAAATATACACAAATAAAACCAGTGTCTTGGGCACTATTTGTGTCAACTGTTGAATAAAATATGACCAATAACCTTACAGCCGTCAATAATATAATTATAATTTAAAACTTTAATTCAAATTATATATTTGACATTACTATACACTAAATGTCATTGTTACGTTAAGTAAAATATAAAAAAAAACAACTTACGAGTTTTAGTTATCTGACGGCATGATGAGAATGGGTCACCTTCATATCCTTTAAAGCAAGTGCAAATAGGGACATGATTAGTGACAGTACATTCCGTATTTGTGCCACATAAATCCTTACAGGGATCTCGACAGTAGTTTGATAAGCACGAAAGGTGATTGGGACAGTCTGAATTCAAAGTACATTCAGGTCGGCAGCCACCAGCGTACGGATTTCCAATATTTGGCGGTATACACGAACATCTTGCTGTGTCACCCACTACTGTGCAGAATGTATTTTCACCACATGGTGACGGATTACACGGTGAGCTTTCGTCTTTCGATACAGTCACACATCCTATGAATGCATCTCCTCTAAACCCATCCAAGCAACTACACAGTGGGGTATGGTTTACAATATCACATTTAGCATTGTTTCCACATGCATTGACGCATGGATCAACACATCTTTCGTTAATGCAAGCTCTATTGGATGGGCACTCTTGATTTATTATACATTCCGGTCGACAATATGGTGGAGTGCCAGAATAATTCGGACGGCATGAGCAAACAGGATGATTAGATTTTAATTCACAAACAGAGTTTGGTCCACAAGGTGAGGGTAAACATGGATTATCTCCTGGTGGCATTTTTGTAGGATTTTTTCCTTCATTTATTTCACTACAGGCAATAAAAGGATCTCCAGTTTTTCCTGGATCGCAACTACATAAAGGATTATGGTTTACAACAAAACAAGTTGCACCAACGCCGCAACTGCCATGACATGGATTAATACATTTCTGGTAAACGCAAGTCAATTCTTGAGAACAATCGGAATTCCCAACACATTCGGGTTGGCACATTGGTGGCATCCCAACATGTCCAGGCAAACATGAGCATACCGCAGAACCAGATGTTGATGGAAGACATCTGCTATATGGACCACATGGTGAAGGATCACAAACTGACAACGGAGGTGGTACCGATACTGTTGTTTGACATCTTACATACGGATCTCCTGTTTGTCCTGGGGCACAATAACATACAGCGTGATGGTTCGCAGTTTCACATAATGCCCCAATACCGCAAACATCTTCACACGGGGATTTACATTTATTATTCAAACACGCCATGCTAGTTGGACAATCACTGTTAATAGCACATTCAGGACGGCATGAAAGATATGGATTTCCATAAAAGTTTGGTAAACATTGGCACGTAAGGATACCGTGTATATCTTGACACACGGCGTTGTTACCGCACCGGATATTATCACATGATTCATAAACTATTGCTATAAAAAAGAAATAAATGGAATCAACTTTTAAATATTTGTTGAAAATGTATATTGAAATATGACAGTAATGTAAAATTGTATTACATACCACTAGTACTTTGTTTACAATGTTCATATGGATTTCCTTCAAATCCTTCTCGGCATCGACAAATTGGGTCGTGATGGTAAACTAAACAATCTGCATTAACGCCACAAGATCCTGGGCAAGGATCTACGCATTTATTTCTTAAACAAGCTTTATTAAATTCACAGTCAGAGCTGAGTATGCATTCAACTCTACATGTCGGATTATTCAAGTTATAAGGTCCAGTACACGACATGCATATTGCAATTTGGCCGTCGTAAGATTCACAGATAGAATTGGAATCGCAAGGATTTGGAGTACAAGCTTGAATCGTTTTGTTTCCAGGAGTATTAAGATCGGCTGAAATTATTTTTTTTTTTATTAATGGTACTTTTTATACATAATAGAAAATTTTAAAAACATTTAAAATACTTACGTCGATAAACACATTGAATCTTTGGATCACCAATGTATCCATCCGGACATGCACAAGAAACCGTATGGTCCGAACATAAGCAAGTGGCATTCATTCCGCAGACATTTTTGAAAGAGCACGGGTCTTGACACTTTTGATTTATGCATGCTTCATTAGAAGAGCAATCTGAATTCATGAGACATTCTGGTTTGCATTCTATCGTAGGGTCGCCTACTAGATCTGGCGGGCAGGAGCATAAAGCCTTATCTCCGACATTTTGACAGATTGCATTTAAACCACATTGAATTCTGTCACACGGGCGGAATGATTTCTGATCTTCGGGAGGTAAACAGCATATTAAAGGATTTCCAACAAGTCCTTCTTCACATGCACATACAGGGCGATGCGACTCAACGCGACATTTAGCATTGAGACCGCACACGCCGGGACATGGATTACGACAAGAAAAGCCAATGCAAGCCTTGGTTGGCTCACATTCATCATCTACTTCACATTCAAGGGAAACACATCCTTCTAACCCATACGGGTCTCCTGTACTACCTGGAGAGCAGGTGCATAGAACTTGACCATCGAAATTAACACGACAAATACCTCGTGGGCCACAAGGATTGGGTGTGCATTGACTTCTCTCAGGTTCGCAACCCGTGTAAGGATCTCCAGTAAAATCAGTTTTACAGAAACACATTTCTCTGTTGTTACTAACGTAACAATCTGCGTTTTGTCCGCAGGGTCCAGGTTGACAAAGAACATTTGACTGAATGTGAGGATTGCAAAATTTGTATGGATTTCCAACCGTATTATCGGGACAATAACAAACAGGTATTCTGTAAGGATCACAACGCGCTCCCTCTCCGCAGGTGTTTGGATCACATGGGTTTCGCGCTTCTATGCAACCTCTAACTGTATTAGGACTTTCTACATAACCTTGTAAACAAGTACACTTGAAAAATCCATTTGATAACACTGTACATTGTGTGTTAGGTCCACATGGTGATGGATTACACGGGTTCTGTGGTAGTTTACAAGGTTGCCTTGGCGGATTTCCTTCATAATTTGGTAAACAAAAGCATGCCGGTTTACCGTCTACGAGTCGGCATCCTGTATTTGGACCACAGGGGTTAGGTTCACACTCATTTCCTTCAGGAACTAAAATATAAAAAAAACATTGGTTTTAAATAGTTACTGTTACTTATTAAAATATACTTAATATGGCAATACTTACTGCAAGTCTTGAATGGATTGCCAGTTAAACCCTTAGGGCAAAAGCATATAGGATTTCCATTGTCAATTTCACATAATGCATTGATTCCGCAAGGGTTTGGAACACATGGATTCGTTGGTGGCTCGCAGCCTAAAATTGGATTACCAGTATATCCAGGTAAACATTTGCAGGAAGCACGGTGGTTTAATACATCGCAAATAGCATTTGTGCCACATTTACATGGGGACCCGCAGTTTCCGTTGATACATGCTTCTGAATTCAAACACTCGTTATCTGATCGACATCCTTGTACTAAAAAATCCACAAAGTAATACAGTATAGTTAGAAAAGAATTCAGTGAACTATACATAAAAACTATAGGCATACTTTCATTAATTTTGAATTACCTTTATAACATTCTAAAAAGGGGTTTCCGGTGTAACCTGGTCCACATTTACACTGAACTCCGTGGTTTTCTGGGACACATTCAGCATTATCACCACATTTATTTATAGTACAGGGATTGATACAAACTCTGTTCATTCTGTCACAAAGCAACTCTGGCGGACAATCTTCATTATACTGGCACACCGATTGTGAGGGATGCCGTACTAAAAAAAAAAATAAACATTTTTGTTTACAAACTCCCTAACTTAATTTTATTAAAAATGTGTGTATTAACCTACCGGGTACACATCCAACATATCCATTTCCCTGAAATCCTTCAACACAACTACAATCTGAACCGTGGTTTGTGTTTATACATACTGCATTAAGTGCACATGGATTATGTATAGCACACGGGTGTTGACATGCATTATTTATACATGCCTCTGTCAAGGAGCAGTCTTCGTTTCTGGTGCAACCAACTGTTTAGAACAAGAACAAGTAGTCTATGTTAAAAATCGGTATGCTTTATACGATGCTCTATTTTAAAGTAAAAGAAGGATAAATCAATAAACACAATTTGTTTGTTTTGTATTTCACAATTAAAAGATTATTTTTATAGAATTGTGCCTGGTGACCATATAATTTGATTCGCTTTAACATTTTATTCGATTTACATAGAAATGTAAAATGTAATAATAGCGTAAAAGAGGTACTCAACTTTGCAATCAAAATATATTGCATTTTTAAAAACGCTGTTTTTTATTCTATTGTTAAAATGATATTTAAAACTGGATAAGTTATATTCAGAAACAACAAAATAAATTAAGTAGATAAAAAATATTAATCTTAAGCATTTTTAAAGTTTTTAAAAATCTAATAATTTATTAATAAGTATGTTAAAAATTAGTAAATTAAGCTTACATTGTTTAGGTGAACATTTAACAGCAGGATCTCCGTCATATCCAGACGGACAAGAACACATTGGTCTTTGTTTTATTGGTTGACAATTGGCACCGATACCGCATTTATCAAACTCGCAAGGATTTTGACACCATCCCATAAAACAAGCTTCCGTCTCTATACAATCCCGGTCAGAATGACATGGTTCTGGTGTTTTTGGAGTTCCCGGTGGGGCTAGTATATTAAATGTTACATTAAGAATTAGTTAGATACCAGTTAATGGAGAAAGGTTAAAATATGATTTATTTAAACCGATGATTATTTATTAAAAAACTTATATTACTAAATCAATTTACACTTTTAATACACTTGTCCGATAAAACTACCGTCTTATTAAAATTAATTAAATACTAAAAATTGCTAGCGAGATTTCTACGCGTGTAAATATGAAATAACTCTTGAAACCTACATGGTATGCAACATATTCAACACATTCATTTAAAGCATACCTCTGACACAGAAGTTCCCGGCAGCATCATCGCATATACAAACAGCAGCATGGTTGATAACTTTACAGGAAGAATTCTTTGTACACGGTTCCGGCAACACCTCACATGGGTTTTGACATACTCCGTTTAAGCAAGTTTCATATGTCATACAGTGTGTATTTATTTTACATTGAGTGTTAATTTGTAAGTCTGTCGTGTCAGTAAAAGTAGTAGTCTCAGTAGTAGTTTGTTCAATATACATTGTTGAATCCGTCCATGCGGGAATATCAATATCTTTTCTTCGCGATGATAAATTTTCAATAGATGTACCTAAATCAACAGATACAGTGGACGGATAAACATCAAATGATATTTCAGTAGTTTCCGTGGGTGACGAATCTTTTATTGTGCTCGAAGTAAACGAAAACATTTCAGTTTGTATCGGCAATGTTTCAGTCGTTACAGTTTCGGTTGAAAATTGTTGAATTACAGTGGCGTTTCTACTAGGATAAATATCATTTAAGGTTATATTTTTGTTTATTGTTGTACTATAGTCGGACATACTATTCGTTGTCGATTTGGGATAGATGTATTCCTTAGATTTATTTCTTAAATTGTAGTGATTAACAACATTGATATTTAATTCTTCGGATATATTGTTATGAGCGGTTTTTATCTTTTCCGTTTGTGTTTGCATCATTGTAAAATCGCCCTTTCCACTTGTATTAGAGTCAATTTTAGTTAAGATTAAATCTATATTATTATCCGTAGTTTTGCTTTGAGTATATTTTGTAATCATAGGAGTTGTTTCAGTAGAATCTGCGAATGTCGGTATAGAAGAAATTGTGTTAGTAGAAGAATAATCAAATTCTGTTGAATCTGTGTCGCTTATATTTGTCGTAGTTTCTGCAGTTGGAAGAGTTTGATATTCTTCAATAGTATCATAGGTGCTTGCCATAGCTGTTGACGCATTTTGATAAGGCTCCATATCATAAGAGAGTGTTGTGTTTTTTGTCTCGATAAATCCTGTGTCTGTATTTGTTCGATATTCGTCCAACACAGTGATCGATTTTTTTTCTTCTAGATCTTGCTTTGTTGCTTCTTGCCTTTTTGAGTCTAAGGTGGTAGCTGTTTGTAAGTTATTGTGAGCAATTGTATAAAATGTCCTAGGGGTGTTATAGTCTTTCGTTATGTCATTCGTGGAATCTGTTGTATCAAACCTAATTGTCGGTGTTTGTGTAGTTGACGAAAAAGTTATAACCTCTAAATTATCTGTTATTGGGTTGATTGCATTTTTAGATGTCGTCGTATCATAACTTGATTCTGGAGATTGCCTATAAAAATCTAAAGACGATAGTGTGGAGATAGTCTTATCATTTATATCATCTGTTATTTCTTCTATCATAGATGAGATCGTGTGGTCAGTTGTAAACAGCTTTTCATCATCTTTGATTGTTTGTTTTTCAGTGGTCTCATGTTGATGCTTTAGAGATTGAGTAGAAAACAAAAAAGTAGTTTTTGTGTTGTCTGTTGTAAATGGTTTTTTGATTATATCTTTAGTAGTAACTTCTGACTCACTGTCTTTTACTTTTGTGATTGCTGATTTTTTTTTAGGTTTTTCTGTAGGATCAGGATAAAAGGCCTCCGTAGTAGTAACGATGAATTTAACTTCATCCAGTGTATATGGTGTCTCACTTTTTACTTGTATTTTTTCAGCAATTTCAGTAAAGGAATTTATATCATAAGACTTCGTAAAAAATCTGTCTTCGTAATTTGAAATTTCACTAAATTCATTTACTTTGGATATTGTTTCAGTTTTTGATTCAGTATATTTTTGCGGCACTGCACCCTGGTATGTTGTTTTGAATGAAGATAAATCTGTTGTTGAATGGTCGATATTGTATTGATTATTTGACTCTGTCACAGAGACTGGTATGGAATAATCATCAATTTTCGAGGTTGAATCAAAGGACGCGACTGAAGAAGTTCTTTCAGACATATTTAAAGTGACTGTTGATTTGCTTGAAGGTATTTTTGACTGAGAAACGGCCGTAGTTTCTGTTGATGTAGACACCATGAAATTTTTACTATTAGGTGGTTTCGTGGTCGTATCAAAAGAGAGCTCAATATCTATATCTGTCAGGATTTCACCTTGATACGTTGCAGTCGTTGATGTTTGTTTATAATTGTTTTCTAACGAGAACATTTCTTCCGTTGTTAATAAGTTATTAATATTTTCAGCTTCACTTGTATATTCCTTTGTTGTTAAATTATCCTCTTTTGTAGATAGTTTTTCTACGGTCATTGCTGTTTGAATTTCAGTTAATTGAATTTCTTCTGTGCTTGTTCTTTCACTTTCGTTTTCTAAAGTTGTTGAGAACGGAGAGATGGTTGATGTTTTAATAAAATCATAAGAAACAAAGTCAGTAGGCACATTTTCAAATTCTTTTTCAATAGAATGTGATGATTTTTTACCAATGTTCATGTCTGTTGTAATTGTATGATTCATTTTATTGCCAAATATTATTTCTTTATTTTTATCTTCAACAAATGAGTTGGCTGTACTTTTTATAGTAGTCACTTCAATTATCCCTGACTCGGAATTACTGGTTTCATTATTTTCAAAATGAACAGTAATTGTACCTGTGTCTGTAGTAAAGAAAGGTTCCATTGTAGCAGAAGTTATTACTGACTCATTATTGGCATAATTAAGTTCAGAATTTGTGGTTTCTGTTTTCTTGATATTCGTAGCTTGCGAGGTTAAAATTTTTTCTGTTGTTTTATATATCTCATGATCTGTTTCAGTAACTGTGTGTGTTGTGGTGATTTCAGCATCATTATTCGTAAAATAAGTTCTAAGGTCTTCATAACTAGAAATGAAACCCGTTGGTAAAATATGCATTGATGTTCTTATAGCAGAATCTGTTACCTCTTTCGTCTGGTACGACATCGAATTTTCTTTTGTTATTGATGTTGTTCTAGTAGGTTCAAAAATACTTTGTTCAATTGTTGTCAAAAGGGTATTCGAACTTTCTGTTTGGAAATTGTTATGATATACATTTTTAATTTGTTCATCCCTTTCATAACCTTTAGTCGTTATAGGTACTTTATTAGAGATATTATTTTCAGTTATTGTCACATCTGTATGAAAAATGCCAGGAGTGTTTACAGCTGTAAATGAAACACTCTTCTGAGTTGACATAGTACCGCCAGGAAATTCTGTTTTCTTATCATTTGGGTCATTAAAATTGTTATGATTATCCTCAAAACTTGTAACTCCCGCTATATTAATTTCGTTTGTAATCTTTTGATTTTCCAAAGGCTCACTAATATATGGTTTTTCAGTTTTATATGTATTTGAAGTTATGGTATCATCGTATGCATTTGTATATCTAGTTGTTGGCTCGTTCTCTGACGTTGTTTCTAAAAGTGTACTAGTTTCAAGAAATGTGTTCTTAGTTATGGTAGTCCCTGGTTTGACTGTATGATAAGTGTCTCTTGGCGGAGATTCTGTTAAGCTATTAGTTGAAATTCTGTTCTGTTTGTATAGTTCGCCGTCAGCTGTGTCTGCTACGGTAACATAAATATTATCTCTTTCGGTGTAAGTTTTACTATCGCTTGTTACATCCGATGTTGTTTTAAATTGTTCAAGTAAATTTGTATTTGTCGTTGTAGTTAATTCATTTTGAATCATATCTGTGGTGGTTTCTACGTTTACAGTTGTTTCAGTCATCTCAGTGTCTATTGATTGACTTGTTGACTCTGTTGCATAACTTGTAGAAGTCATTGGAAACTTTGAATCGTCGAATTCAATTTTTCTAGTTGGAGCTATGTGTTCTTCGGCCGTTACTAGTTTATTTTCAGTCAAACCTTCTGTTCCTGCAGAGTTTTGTACTAAACTCAATTTATTGGAATAATACAATTTTGCCATATTTTCAGTCGTAGTTTGGTCATGTGCAGTAATTCTATAGTTTTCATCTAAACTGTTTTTATTTGTATTGTCTGATCCAGGAAAGTCGTCAGAGGAAATATCATTTAAATTTGTAGTTTTTAAATTTTTATCGTCTATACTTTCTTTTTTATCAACAACTGCAGGGCCTGTATGCTGTGTGTAGTTGTTATTTAATTTTCGCTGATTTTCTGGCATTTTATATAGCTTACTCTCACTTGCCTGTTTTCTTGTGCCATTTGTTTCTGTGCGAAATGGGAATGGCTTAATAGTACTTTCAAAATGTATTGTGCTACTACTTTGAACTAATTCATCGGAATCTAAGGTTGACTGGTACTTATTACTATATTCTGTATAGAAGGTATTGATTTGAGTTGTATCCTGTAACTTATTAGATACAGTTGCTGATTCTTCTGTTATAATATCATGACTGTTTTCAAGGTCATATGGCATGATAGAGTCGGATGTAATTGTTGTTGTTTCAAATAAACCTCTATTCAATTGATATGATCCTGTTGTTTCATATTGAATTGATGCCTTGTTCGCCGTGGTTGTTGACGATTCAAATTGTTTCAAATTGTCGGTAACTGTCACTGAATGTTTATTTTCATTTACTGATCTTATACCATAGTCTGTTTCCACAAATGGGTGAGTGTTAGGTATCGTTTCCGGTATTAAGGTATCTTCATCATCTTCAATACTAGTTTTAGTACTTGAAATAACATTATTGCTATTAGTCGCTATTTCACTATTATTTTCGGTTATTGATTTTGTATAAACATCTTTATTAGAAGATATTGTGGTGTACTCCGTATTTTGAGTTGTTTTAGAATCTAACATTGTTAGACTTTCACTTGTCGTCAATTCCGTATTTGTAAAAGGGTTAAAGTCATTGTCAGTATTTTGGGTATGCCAATCGGTCGATCCTGTTAACGTAGAACTGGTAGTAGAGATGTCGGAGTATGTTAGTGGGACATTTTTAGGACGATCATCTGTTAATTGGAACGTAATAACAAACATGTTAATAAAATATACATTTTTTTTAATTAATAATTTAAAAATGAATTTGATTTTAAGGTCAGAAAATTATAAGACTAAAATAAAAACACATAAGGCTGTGAGTACGTCAAGAAACCCAAATGAAGAATGAAAAGATCCATAGTTCAAGAAGCCCATAGAATAAGAAGATAGTAAGATAGGCTGATAAATATAGGCTTATAAGTATTCCAATTGTTTTTCTGTAGACGTTAGTTTATTGAAGCATATTAAATAATATAACTTATAATAAAGGAACGTTTTTTTAAGCTTAAATAATTAATTTATATTCAAAGTACCTAAACCAAAATATATGTATATCTACAACAAATACAAAAACGGTCTGTCGATCTGTACCAATACTGCATCTACGGTAATAATTATGGTGTCTGCCGGGTCTGCCGTGATAGTGTAGCCAGTATTTTGTGGCGTTTTATCGGACATAGTGGTACGTTTAATATAATAGCAATAACCAGTTCATTTGGAGTTAGTTTTGCTATTACCAGTATACATAATAGACGCAAACATACTAGTTTTATGATAGTAGTCTGCAGATAAATAATCTTATGTGGTTTTAGCAAATATGATTAAAAATGCTAAAGTTCGAACAAATTCGAGCTCGAATATATTAAAATAGAGCTAAATCACACAAGGCATTAGCACAACTATCGCATATCAAAAGAGTAATTTATTCCAAGGCGCAAAAATTTCTTATTACTTACTTTCCATGCACGCTCCTGAGAAGGGATCGCAGGGTACACCAGGTCGACAATGTGCACAATTGGTAGAGGGTGTATCTATTGAAATTAATCATTAAATAAAATAACGACAGGTTGAATTAAAATTTGTGTTTCTAATACTGTTATTTGCTTAAGTAAACTCACCTGCAACACATGCGCATCCATCGCAATGCGTGTTCGGGTATCTTGCGCAGTCAGCACCAGTTTGACACTGACAGACTGAAAAAAAAATACAATTTTTACTTACGTCAGAGGATCACTTGACAAGATTTATTTATACTTTGAAACTTTTGCTTTTTTTTTATCGGGGAAATTTAAAATTAGCAAAAACCAAATAACATGCTTATTTTGTATATTGATTGGGTGGCACTTTAAATCATAGAAATCATTGCTAGCTATTTACAGCAGTAGATTTGATGAACTTTATTTTTCTTATTAATAAAAGTTTATTGTTAAAGTTTATCCGTAATACGAACGAAGGTCAAAAAGTTGACGGAATGGCGGGATTGTCAGGATTGAGGTTGCTCATCCAGTTAGTCTTTTTTTCCAGTTGTTTGACTAATTTTTACTATTCATAGGAAATTGTAGCCTAATCAAGTTATTTTGAGACCAAACAAGTCAATCGCAAATAGATTGACTACTATGGAAAAAGTTGAATATCAAGCCGTCATAAAGTTCCTCACCAACAAGGAAAGGGCTTCAAACCAGTTTTTAAAAGATATTAGCTGTTTACGAAGACTCCGCTCCTGATAAGACCATGACATATAAATGGCATGGTCTTTTAAAAACAAGGAAGCGACTCAACTGAAGACGATTCTTGATTTGGACGGCAATTGAGGCTGTCACGCCATAATTAGTTGAAAAAGTTGTAAAACTTGTATTGGAAGATAGCCGGTTAAAGAAAACACAGCTCTCAACATAAGTTGGTCTATCAGAAACAAAATTTTGAATACATGAACAACTTGGCGTGAATAAAGTTTGTTTAAGATGGGTCCCGAGATTGCATGAGCAATCCTCTTCCACAACGAGCTTGTTTCGACAGTTCTCATGAGTTTATGGACCGCTATGGAGAAATATATGGCCCGAATTGTAACTGGTGATCAAACTTAGGTTCACCATTATGAACCAGAGTATAAACAAGAATACATGCAGTTGCATAAAAGAGGACACTCCGTGCAAAAAAATTAAGATGTGGCATTTAGCTGAAAAGATCATGGGAACCATCTTTTGGGTAGCCTTTTGATCGCTTATAAGAAGTGTTTCCATATCAGGAGAGTAAGAACAGGAAAACTGACAAAAGGAGTGCTTTTGCACGACAACGCGCCCCTGCACACGAGCCCCGTTGCAACCAATGCGGTTCCGAACAACAACCGTGCAACCCAGATCTGGCTCCCAACGGATACTATCTATACCCAAAACGAAAAAAATTTTCAGTGGAAAAAAATTAAGGACAAATGGGCAGCAAATTTTGACGATTATATAAATTATTTAAAAATGTATTAGGGTTCAGGAAAATAGTTACATGATTTATTTCATCCTCCCTCTCTCTAACTCTGTTATTCTGCGAACTTTTTGACCTCATCTCGCACTAAGTTAAATGTTTAAATCGTATACAGTGAAACCTGTTAACGGGAACAGGAAACTAGAAAAGTGAAAAACCTTTATTAATGAGAAAGAAAAGAGGGTTTCCTTTAAATGTTTACCTCTTGAACTGGTAACATTTATCTCAAGAACCCCATTAACTCTGACATAAGTGTCAGTATATTTTTATTTTGATATTTATCTGTCTTAGCTGAAACTGTAACACAACTAAAAATTTTAATCATTGGCAAGCGAAGCATAATTATACTGATGTAAAGCGTCTAAAGATGAAACGCAACTCCAACGATGAATGAAATCAAATTGGAAATGAAAATTTTTCTTTTTGTAAACTTTTCGTTATTCTTTACACACAATTTGCATTTTTATCATTAAATTTTATAAGGATGTTTATGACAGTTCTTATCAATAAGAAAGCAATGTATGGCAATTATGACAGTTCTTATAAATAAGAAAGCAATAATTTTTAATTGCAAAATATATAATAAACCCAGTTTACCCGGAATAAGTTTTAAAAGTTATTATTTTTACAAAGTTATACTATATACTTGAATCATGGAATGTAGTTTCAGTACCCTTTGAGCAAACAGGCTGGTGATTGAGGACGGCACATCGTTGTCCAGTTAAGCATGGACTTCCACTGATGCAAGGATTTGTACATCGTCCTTTAACACATGCGAGACCCTCCGCACAATGCTCGTGTGCGCCGCATTCTAAGGCTGTATATACGTAAAAATTAAAATTCTTATGAATCCATTAATTAAATTATTTAAAATGTCTAAAACAAATACAGTTTAGGCAATCATACAGTTTAATTAATCTTAAGGTATGTACAAATGTTACTACTTTACATTCTGAAACATTTTTTTTTCATCATCGGCAAAGGATATGTATATAGCATAAGTCTTTACAAAAAACTATAAATGATGATTCCGTGCATACGCATATATCAGACAAAAACATACGAAAATTTGAAAACAGGTACGCAGTAGAAATAAAAAAATAAGAACACAAAAAGGCATAAAAATTTATAGTTGCAAACTCTGTCTCGTGGCAGTTTTTTTGCAGCTCGTAATATGCCAGAGTTTTAAAGCGTTAGAATAAAGTGCCCAAGCGCGTCCGCCACCACATTGTGAAAGTAACATTCAAATGAATAATATTTACACACATAAGTAACACCATGCTTCAAAAACTACCTGATAAAGAAGGAGTTCAAACTGTGGAAATAGGAATGTAACCATGCTAGAAACAAGAAACAGATAGAAAGAGCCGCATAAAGTAGAGATAATCTATATTTCCTGCAATATGAAGAAAAAATATTAAGGTTCATTAAGACAAAAAGTACTAATAGAAACTATGAAATATTGAACATTTTGCAAGCGGCAAAATTACCTTTAATGCAGCCATGCTTTTCATCGTGAGTAAATCCGTTAGGACAAAACTTGCACACAGGGTGATGATCTTCGACTGAACATGGAGCGTCCCCACATACTCTTTTGCATGGATCTTTACATTGAAAGTCAATACAGGCCAAATTTTGCGGACATCCATTATCTCTTAAACAAATTGATACTGTAGGGTGGCATTCCTCAACACAAACGCACATAACACGATGTTCTACTACTTCACACTGTTTTCCTTTAGGACACATAGGCTCTCTTGATGCCAAGCAGGGATTCATGCATTTTGAATTTCGACAGACCGCATTAGATGGGCATTGTTCATCCCTAGTACATTCTGCATGCTCTGGAGCGCAAGTGAGCTCCCCTTTGTCGTTTAATGCAAATCCGTTACGGCATACACAAATCGGTCTGTGGTTTCTAACTTCACATTTCTGATTCGGCCTACAATTCTGATATTCCATGCAAGGGTTATGGCATTGGTTAGTTCTTTCATCGCATGCCAATTTAGGTGGACATGGCTTAGTATCTGAACAGGTAATGGTTGTATTTAATTCAACTGTCGGCTTGCAAGTAGGATCAAGGCGGCAAGCAATACGTGGTTGACCCACATAACATTGTGGACAAGAACATTGAGCTCGATGCAAAATAGACAGGCAGAGCGCATCTTCGCCGCATACGCCTCGTATTGTACATGGGTCGACGCAATGTAAGCTCAAACACGCTTTGTCTACTGGACAGTCCTTGTCACTCGTGCATTCGATACCTAGGAAGATGTGAAAGAAGAAAGCAGAGTCGAAAGAGCTGTACCTTCAGCCACGAAGAGGAAACTTTCTCACGAGACAGTGCATGCTTTTTGAAACTGACAGTTTATGATCAAAGATATATAACGGTATATTATAATACAAGCGATATGTACATGAAGCCGAACAAAATGTTACTGACTGTATTTAAGCACGAACGGTGAGAATGCTTCCACTAATGTCAACAAATTATAATCAAGGCACTTGCAGTAATTTACTTAAAAGACGAACTCAATTGCACGCAATTTTATATGAACATTATTTATTTATAAAATAAAAGTCTTTGTACAGTGGGACAAATTGTAGGGTTTGATACATTTTGGTATATTAAAAGTCATTAGATCAAATTATCGCTCAGAACACTCACCGAGGCAAGATTTATGAAATTTTACAACATATATAATTTTAGTGATCATAAATCAGATTTTGATTATGGTCTTTTAATAATCCTTCAATTCTGCACTTTGATATTAATTACATAATATTATCGTGCATATTTTTTACAAGTGACGACTTGATTCCAATACATTGGTTTTTTAACTTACTGGTGTGACACTCGATGTCGGCTTGACCTTCCGTACCGGGTATACAACGGCAGACGAATTCTGCACCCTCTCTTAAACACTCTCCATTTACTCCACATCCAGTAGTCCTACAGTCAATGACACTTAATTCTTGATTACCTGCAAGAATAATTTTGCAATCATAACAGTATCATGCGTTAGTTGATACATTAAATTACTCTATATTATCTAGTACTAATATGACTTTATACATAATTTTGAACTTACATTCAATGTTCGGATCCCCTTTAGGGTAATTTCGTGGACAATAACAGTGAGGTTGACCATTATATCCGATTCGACATTGAGCATTTATTCCACAAGTTTTATGTGCACACGGTGCCATAGTGCCGCAAAAACATTGTCGTTGTGGATTACCAGCACATCCAGGTGGACACGTGCATTCATAACTGCCATCGTCTAAATCACGGCATCGGGCGTTAATACCACATGGGTTACGCAAACAGCTTTCTGCTGCTGGTTTAAAACATTCCACTTTAGGATTTCCTACATAATTTGGTGGACACGTACATTGCGGAGTTTTGTTCACAGGTCGACATATAGCGTTTACACCGCACGTGCCAAGACAAACATTTTTGCACTTGCCCTCTTTGTTACATTCTTCATCTACACCACAATCTTCGTCTTTTAAGCATTCATAAGATTTACATTCCTTTGAAGGATCACCAGAATAACCACTGGCACAACTACAAACAGCTCTATGTCGTGTTGATATACACAAGGCATTCTTTCCACACGAATTTTCTCGGCAAACTGGTACACATTGTTTCAAAGTACATCTCATGTCTTCCCCGCAATCTCTGTCATTATTGCAACCCGGGATGCAAACACCCTGTGAACATATCTGTCTTTGCGGACACTTATTTCTGATAGAACATAAGGATCGACAGCCTCCATTAAAACATTTTTCGCTGCATGAACAATCGGAATTGCCTTCACAGAGGGATATACAGTATCCACTTTCATCGCATGGACAAAAGCTATCGCATTGTGTTCTTTTCTTTTTACATTCGACAACCGGATTTCCTATATAATTACTAGAGCAGCTGCATTGAGCACGGTGATTTATCACTTGGCATTGCGCACATACACCGCAACTTTTACTCTCTTTACAAGGATCTGTAAAATTATCAAGCTTCATTTGTAACTTCTCACAGCAACGACTATATACAATATTTGAAAACGATTAAGAACGAATAATGTTGTCCCTTATTAAACATTAAAAATCGTCAAAGGTTTTAAATACTTTGAATTTCTTAACAAAATAATATTACACAGAGACTATTACAAAATTTGTACTTTATCTAACTGTTACACATTATTTGTATATAAGAATTTACCTTTGCACTGTCCATCAATACAAGCTTGATCGTCATTACAAGCATTATCATCACGGCAGCCTTGTTTACATATTCTATTTTCACATATATGGCCGCTGTTGCATCCATCATCGCTGTTACAAATGGTTCTACAAATTCCTCTGATGCATTTTTCATTTGATAAACATACTGCGTCACTGTAAACGAAATGTATATTCAATTACTTATTCTAACTAACTTATTTCTTATCTAGCGATTTCTTATTATTAAACGTAATGAAACTGAATAAAAATTAATTTAAGAATCATTAACAATATTATAGAGAACTCTGTAAATTAGTAACTTTGTTATTATTAATGTAGATGTAGATATATAGAATTACAGGGTTTATTAAAGTAAATAAATAAATCTAGTGTAAAAAATATAACCTTCTACAAGAGGGATGGCAGATGTCTCCGTAGCAGGCGAATTCATCAGGACAATTTTTGTTCTCATCACATGGAAGGTTAATTCTTCTACATGCAATCTTTGGATCTCCTGATAGTGCATGCGGACATGTACACACCGGTTGGTGATCTTTTGTTGCACACAATGCATTGGCACCACAAGTTGCAGGTTCTATACATGGATTTAAACACTGGCCAGATATGCAAGCAAGCTTAACAGAGCACTGAGAATTAGATCGGCAACCTAATACGCATAATCGGCCATTACAAATTTCATCGTCGGAGCAGTGTTCATCTGAGATACAAGCATCACGACATACACCTAAATCACAGCGTTCGCCTTGTAAGCATTCGGATCCATCTATTGTGCATGCGGGTCGGCAACGATCGTCCTCGCATCGCCACCCTTCACCGCAATCTTTATGGATATGACAAATTGCTGAGGGAGTCCTCACGCACCCGATGTTTGGCGTAGGATTGGGTAATAAACCATCCGGGCAAGAGCATGCAGGTTTTCTGTTAACGACTGAACATATGGCATTCGGACCGCAAGGATTGTTGTCATTTAAACAGGGGTTTTGGCAATAGTTGTTCTTGCATACTTCTTCGGGGCCACAATCATCATCTTGTCTGCATCCATATTGGCAGCTATTTGCCAAACATATATGCCCAAGGAAACAATCATTATCTACCCGGCATGTTACTGTTTGGAATGAAATTGCTTGTATTAGTCAAACAGTCAAACAGTCGTACATTCGGCAGTACTTCACGAGAGTACGTAAAAGCACCTATTTTATGATGTGAAGTTATAATCTTCTTACTACATTAAATTTTTGTTAAATGCACTGCTCCAATGTAGCAATGTATTTGATAAGAGTACTTTTATATTTAAAAATAATTTCCTAACTTGACCATCGATTTATAAGTTAAAGCCGCCGTTTGGGTTCTATCTTACGAAAGTAACATGTAACAGCCTATATATGTCCCACTGGGCACTGGCCTCCACTATCCACGGGGTATAAGGACACATTCTGCCTCGTACCTGTCAGTGAGGCTTGGCGGGTTGGCTCACATATTTAAGAAATATTTTTTAGTTTTTTATACTCTCTTTACCATTGCGCACGTGATAAATCAGCACTAAAATGTTTTAATTAAAAATTAACAAATTCATTGGTGGTTCATTCAGAATATGATTTCAGGTTGTTCGAGTATATTGAATTAAAAGCAAGCGTCCAGACACTGAGCTACCACGCCTATTAAGATGTTATAAAAATCATTAAGAAATTTTTCTTTAGGTCAAGAACGCGATAACCAGTACTGTTATTAAGTAATTTTTTTTTATAACTTGAAATGGATTCAAAGTATTTAATATTTTATTCATATAAAATAATATTTGAGTATCTACAAACAATATTAATACTTACGCAGACAAACTCCCTTCGAGCACCTTTCATTTAAAGCACATTCTTCGTCAATATTACATTTCGGTACACACATTGAGTTGTGACACATGTATCCATTATCACATTCCTCAGCGGCCCCACACAATCTTGGAACTAAAACACAAAAGTGATTTTAAATATTATATGAAATTATTTGTTTTAATATCACAAAAAAAAGAACACTCACTTCGAACGCATTCAATATCTTGACTTCCGGTGAAACTATTAGGGCAGCTACATTGTACAACATGGTTGTCTGTGCGACAAACAGCATTGAGACCACAAGATTTTTCCATTTGACAGGGATTTAAACATTGCCCGTTTATACATTTTTCATTTGATTTACATTCTTCGTCAAGTAAACATAAAGCTGAAAGATAATTAAACTTAGTGCCATTTGCAATATTGTTAACAGTTTGCTTAAAATTCTTAATAAAAAAATAAACTTGATTAGTATTATAAGATTTGATCTATTTACCTTTGCAGAATCCTTTATGACAGTACTGATCGTTCTGACAATCAGTCTTACTCCTACATGTTATTTCACGAAGCCGACATCCCTTTTCACTAGCAGCATTGCCGGTATAACCATTTTTACATTTACATTGACCTGTATGCCTTGCGGCAATACATTCAGAATTCGGACCACATTTAACACTTTCACATGCATCTACAACATTAATCATATTATGTCATTGCGTAAAAAAGGTACGTAAAAAAGTATGTAAAAAATTTAAGAAAATGAATTTATGTTAAATAATAAACTAACCTGTACACTTGCGAGTACCGCCAATAACAGTGCATCTACTGACTGACGGGCAATCTCTGTTAAATCTGCACTCTGGAGCCTTTCGACACTCCTCTTCGTATGGATTTCCAACAGTTCCAGTGGGACAAGTACATTGCGCTTGATTTCTAGTATTATGACATTCTGCGCCATTCGCGCAAGGGTTTGAAGCACACCAATCAATTGCCTTACAACCTTTAAGGGGATCACCAGTATATCCTGGTTGACAATAGCACGTGTGAGTGTGTTTTTCCGAAGAGCAAACGGTATTTTCCCCACAATTGTTGTGTACTAAGCAAGCAATTTTGCACATATTATCTTCACAAATCTTGTCAGTAGAACATTCGGAATTGGTCTCACACTCTTTTCTCTGACATCCTTGAATAGGGTCACCAAAGTAACCCTCTTTACATGAACATATTGGTTCATGCGTCTTGCCGAGGCAAACGGCATGCCTTCCACAAGGGTGATTTTCACATACTTTTATGCACTGAGCTATCCCATCTGTGGTCGTGCTGCAATGTTCATCTTCGTTGCAATTTTCATTGGAATAGCATTGAATATCCTTTGAACAAATTCTATTTAAACAGAACTGAGATACTGGACAAGTACTGTTGGTCGTACAAGTTACTCTACAAGTGTCTTGTATACAGATTTGATCTTCTAAACAGTCTCTTGAATTTTTGCAAATTCCTAAAAAATAATTAATTATAATTAGAGTTGGAACCTGCTCAGCAATATCGGAACTTAACTTCATTAAATACTTAAACTTAATCAAAAACACTTACCAATACATATATTATCAACACATTTCGTCCCAGAGGAACATTTACTGTCGTCAGTACAATATTGTATAGGAACGCAACCGAGAACAGGGTCGCCGGTATATCCCGATGAACATGTGCAGTGACCTATATGGTTTCTTGAATAACAGTCGGCATTTCTACCACAAGCGCGTGGGATACTACAAGAATCTTTACACTTGTAATTAACACATGCCTCTTCAGATGTGCAGTCGGCATCTTTTGTACATTCAACTTTGATGCATTTTTTATAAGGATCGCCTTCACTGTTTGACGGACAGTCACATAGAGGTTCATGTTTTACCACACTACAAACAGCATTTTCACCGCACGGTGTGTCATCGCATGGATCAATGCAATGGTTGTTAAAACATTTCGTTTTTTCAGAACAATCACTGTCTGTTGAACATTCTCCAGGCATTTTACAATTGCCATTATTAACATCGATTACTGTACCATTAACACATGTACATTTATAAGAACCATGATTATTTTCGCAAGCAGCATTAATTGGACATGGTTTATTATTACATTCGTCAATATCTCTACATGCGCCATTTATTAATTCAAATCCAACATCGCATATACACAAATCTTTGTGTTCCTCAATCACGCATTTGCCACCGATACAAGAAGTGTCATCGCATTTATCTGTATAAAATAAAAAGGTTATTACTTGAATGGAAGTTCTAAATAAAAATGATTAAAAAAGAAAATGTTACACACGTACCAGAACATTTATTGGTTATCTCGTTACATCTTTTATTACTAGGGCAGCCTAAGTCATCGTCGCATTCAACTTTAAAGCATCCTATTTTTTTATCAAATGGATTACCTAAATGTCCTTTTTCACATATACAGGACATACGGTGCATGTTTACCGTACAAATTGCGTTTATTCCACACGACGTTGTGTTGCAAGGGTTAGAACATTTGCCTTTTATACACGCAAGAGACTGTTCACATTGTGCATCACGTCTACATTGATTGGGTAACAAACAACCCGTTTGATAAGGATCACCTATCGCTTCAGTGGGGCATACACATTTAAAGGAACCATAAGAGTCAAGGCATTGTGCTGATGGGTGACAAGGATTGTTCACGCATTCATTTATATTAACGCATTGGCTATTAACTAATTTGAACCCATTTGAACACACGCACTGGTTAACTTCGCAAACTTGATTGTTTAGACAGTCCGAATCTGCCTTACAACCGGGTATGCAAATACCAGAACTACAATGTTCACCATGTAAACAATTACTACTGGAATGGCATATTTTGTGGCATATATTATCGCTACACTTTTCTCCAATAGCGCAACCAGAATTATCTTGACATGGAACTTGACACAAGTGACCTATACACATGTGATCTGGTGGACAATTTGACGTTCTAGTACAAGCAGAAGCTTTTCTGATACATCCTTGCTGTGGTGTAGGTGTACCCTCAAACCCAGGAGGGCATTCACATTTTACACTGTGATTAATTCTTGAACAAATAGAATTTGGTCCGCAGGCCCTTGTTGCAAGACAAGGATTTAAGCATTTATTGTTTACACATGCCTCATCACCTACACAGTCATCATTGCTCCTACATCCAATTATGCATTGTCCTCCAACGCAAGCTTGTCCGATACCACATTCTGTATTTTTGGTGCATTGAGTTACACATACATTTTTAATGCATAAATCACCTGGATCACAATGACTTGAGGTGCTGCAAGCAGCAAAACATTGACCATTTAAACATATATCTCCCTCACAATCATTTTCCGTTCGACAGGCCAACAATCTTTTCTTGCAGGAGTTATCATGCTTTGTTTTTTCATAACCATCTGGGCAGGTACAAATTGCCTTTCGGTCAATTATTTTACATGCAGCATTAATGCCGCAGGCTCCATCACACAAATTCACACAATGATTATTCACGCAAGCCGCTTCAGGAGGGCAGTCTTGATCTCCATTAATACATTCACCTTGTTTTTTGCAACCTGTTGTATTCGGATCTCCAACCAAACCTTCAGGACATTTACAAACGTACGACAAATGACGCGGTTCACAGATAGCCGTCGGGTGGCAAGGATTAGGATTACATAATTCTAATTTTCTACAGCTTACTTCAGCTATGGGTTCAGGCTTATATCCACTAGGGCATAGACATTTAATTTTATGATCTTCGGCTATGCACACAGCATTTTCCCCGCATGATTCATTGTTACAAGCACTAACACAAGTATGTGTCATACGGTTACATAATTCGTGTGATAAACAATCAGCATTGTAGATGCATGGAACAGATTGACATCCTTTCTTTAAATCGTTAGGGTTGCCTGTAAAAGGTCCTGACGGACATTGGCACTTCGCAACGTGATTGTTTGTGACACAAATTGCATTTGGACCGCACACCAGTTGCTGGCAAGCCGGTACACACTTCTTTACATTACTGATATTTTTGCAAGTTTCACTTTCTCTGCATTGCGCATCGTCGGAACATTGATTTTTGTTTAATGCTACACAACCATCACGATCATTTGGATTACCCACGAAACCATCTGAACATTGGCACTGTGTTTTGTGATTCTTTGTAATGCATTTTGAATTTTGGGGACATGAAAATATTAGACAATTATCTACACACTTTTTGACTCCAAGAACATCCTTTTGACAAGAGTATTTTTCTTCGCAGTCATTGTCATCTTGGCAATCTGGAGTCGAAGGTTGCTCACAGCTGGAAGAAACTGGATTCCATAAATAACCTTCTTTACAATCACATCGGGCACTATTATTTAATACTTTACAAATTTCGTCAGCACTACAGCCTACAGTAGAACATAAGTCTGTACATTTCATAGTTCCATCAACCGGTACGCATATTTGCGAATCAGTGCAGTCGTCATTGACGTTACACTCAACTTCATTTGATCCTTGTTGTAAATGACATCCAGATTTTATATCATTGGGCTTGCCAACATAACCCTCTGTGCATATACAATGAGCTTGATGATTTGCGCTAACACATAAAGAATTTGGGCCACATTGTAACTTACTACACGAATCAACACATTTTCGCGCGTTTTTGCTAATTTGTAAGCAAATTTCATTATCTTTGCAATCGCCATCTGACACACATATATTGTCAAAATTACAGCCTAGTTGTACGTCATTAGGATTTCCGGTATATCCTGGGAGGCAGACACATTGCCCTTCTTCACATATAGCATTACGTCCACAAATCATTTTACGACATTTATCCACACAATACGATTTGTCGCAATAATAACCATCTGGGCAAGTACTGTTTCGAGAACACGCGCAAACTGTACCATCAATACATTTTGATATGGAAACTTGTGTACACAGTTCATACGGATTACCAAAATATCGGCTCTTGCAGATACAACTGAAGCTACCTGGGGTGTTTATACATATAGCGTTCTCAGCGCATGGTTTGGAAATACATTCATCAATATCAGTGCACTGTAAGTTAGGATTGCCAATATAACCCGGTGGACAAAGGCACTCAATATGTGATTTAGTTTGTTGGCATACGGCATTAAGTCCACAAGATGTTGATGCACATGTTATTTTCTTTCTAGGTAAACATTTGGAATATGGGTTCCCTGTGTATCCTTTATCACATTTGCAAATATTTGTCTGGCCATAAATACAGTGGGCATTTTTAGCACAACCAGGATTGCAATCTGGAGGCGATACCGCTGTAAATATAATTCGATATTAATTTAAAAGTAAAATTAAACTTAACCATTAAATTTTCGTAGTCACAAGTTACTTACGAGGCATACATAACAAGTCAGGATTCCCTACAAAGAATGCATTACAAACACATCGACCGCTCTCGTCGTCACATGAAGCACCGACACCACACACAACATTTTTACACCGTTGACGACATCTACCAGCCAAACATGTAAGAGGTTCCTCACAAGGCACACCAGGACCACAAATATCTCGTCTGCAAGCACCACCAGGGAACGGATTTCCGACCATACCCTCCGGGCAAACACATGTAGGGCCACTTTTAGATATTATACATTGAGCAGCTGTGGCACAAGAATAATTGTCACAACCTGTAATCAACAAATACTTAAAACTTTTGTAAACCTTTACGATTATGTAAGAAGATCTATTATTAAAAATGTACCTGAAATGCATTTTCCTCCCTCTGGTTTGGTGTATCCTGGATTACAACGACACCATGCTGCATGATTTTCAACTTCACAGAAAGCATTTGATCCACACGATACACTCGTACAGGGAGAGATGCAAGTACGATTTATACAAGCAAGATTATTGGGACACTCATTATCTGAGCTACACAGTTGCTTTTGCGATGGGCCTGTACCCAATATACCTTAAAAATCGTAATGATATTTAATTAATTTTATTCGAATTTTAAAAAAAAAATTATTTATGTAGTTTAGTAGTATTTTTTTACATTTCATAAATACTTACATCCAGATCTATACGGATCTCCTACCATATTATGAGGACAAACACACTGATATCCACCTTTTTGATCATGACAAATCGCCCCATATGCACATGGAGAACTATGACACTCATTTCTATTTGTACAACCGGTATATGGATCACCTTCATAACCTGTCATACACATACACCTTGGGGGATCACTTGGCGTACATTTCGCATTGATACCACAAATAAATCTTTCACATGGACTTTTACATTTCTGTCCATCTGTAACATCTAAGTAAAATGGTGGAGGACATACACATCTACCCGGTTGTATACATTTTTCGTTTGAAAAGCAATCAGAATCACTTATACATTGCTTTTTATTTAAAGTGCAATGCCCAGATATTGGATCTTTGCTATAACCACTTGGACATTTACACGTAAATGATCCAAGAGTGTTAATACATTCTGCTCCAAAACCGCACACTGGCTGCCCAGATGAACATTCGTTGACATCTTCACAATCGCCCTCGCTGGATTGAGAGAAACCAGATGGACAGGCACAGTAACTTACAGTTTCAGAAATAATGATACATTCTGCTCCTTTGCCACAGGTATTTCCTTTAGCACAATCTGAGAGTACGCAGTTTCCATCAACTACTTTATAAGGAGGGTGGCATTGACAACTAACATCACTGCATAATTCACACAGATTATATGGATTTCCACTATATTCTGAAGGACATTTGCACTCATAACTTCCAGGAAGATTTTTACAAATAGCATTAAAGCCGCATGGAGAGCGACCATATAAAATGCATTCGTTTACGTCTTCACATAACCCTGTTTCTTTATTGCGTATAAAACCTTGTGGACAAATGCACACATTTTCTCTATCATGGACAACACATTGTTCTCCTTGAGGACATGGATTTGTATTACTGCATTCGCTAGGTTGTTTACTTGAAACACATCCATCAATATAAGGGTCACCACTAAAATTACCAGGACATTCACATTGGTAGTGACCAGGGAGGTTTTTACATACTGCTCCGAGTGCACATGGATTAGCATCACATTCGTTTATATCTTGACATCCATTGTGCGATGTTGGATCACCCGTATAACCATTCCGGCAAGTACATTGAGCAATTTGATCACTTAATAAACATTCTGAATTACTTCCACAATGTAGAGCTTCACATGGATCTGTAAACATTCACATGGGTGAAATATTATAATATTAAAGAAAAATAATAATAATCAATAAAATTAAATTGCTTACGGCGACAATCATTTCCAACATTTGGATCAGGGCAGAGACATCTTGCATTTGAATCGCAAAGAGCATTACCAGGACAATCATTATCATTTTTACAAGTCAGGATTTCTGAACATCGTATGTGGGGATCGGGATCAGGAACAGTACCATCTAGACATTCGCATTTGTAGGATCCCTCTCTATTTAAACATTCTGCATTTGTTCCACATGTATCTTCTACTTGGCACTCATCAACATCAAGGCATTCTTTGTAAGCATCTCCAGTAAATCCTTCAGGACACTGGCATGTGAAACTTCCTAATGTGTTTGAACATTGCGCGTTTCGTCCGCAACGTCCTACTGGTCCCTGGGATATATCGCATTCATCGATATCGACACAGCCGGCGGCTATGTCAGATGGCATATATGTCCAACCTTCATCACAAACACAATAAGCCTCGACACCATTGGTCTTACAATATGAATGTTCTCCACATTTAACATCGTCACATGGAGCACGGCAGGCTATTTTAGGTGGAGTTCCTACAAAACCGTTTGCACATTCGCATTTGTATCCACCAAGCGTATTGATACATAAACTATTCTCGCCACAAATCGAAAAATTAGAGCATTCATCGATATCAACGCATACGGCTCCTTTGGGGTTAAATCCTTCTTTGCAGAAACATTGATTTTCAATACATTGAGCATTGTTGGTACAATCGAAATTAGATTTACATAATATGTTGACATCCATCTACAAAACATTTGCTTTGATTATTTGAAATAAAAATAATTTTAATTTATTGAAAAAGCTAAATTAAATTACCTGTTCACAGGCGATTTTTGCATCCGGCTTTGCTCTAAAACCTTGCGGACATATACAGTTGTATCCCGGCGAAGTATTTTCACAAATTGCGTGTAGACCACAAGGACGTTCGAGGGCTGTGCATTCATCCACATCACTGCAACCATTGTTGGAGCGTGCATCGCCCGTGTATTCTGGCTCACATGTACAAACGAAGCTTCCGATCGTATTTGTACATACGGCGTGTGCACCACATACTTTTTCGATATTCTTACATTCATCCACGTCTGGTATAACAAACAACTTACGTCTTATTAACTGCCACCTCCGTGAATAAAAACATATACGTACGTATTATGCACTCCAACAGCCACTACGAAGGAAAAGAGACAGCCGCAACAACATTTAAATGAAAATAGATGGAAATAACTATGAAGACGAGAAAAAAATGCAGGACACAAAATTTCCTACATTTAAAACAGCGAGACATTGTAGAAGAGTGCTGCTGTAAACTAAAGTATCAAATGTCACCAAGACCATTGAATGTCGCACTGTGTCAGATATGCGAACTCAACCTGAAATACCTTTTAATTACATTGTCAGAAAATGTTTTAAAATATTTTTCTTTGAGTTAGTATAAGCGTGAAGCTACCGCTTTAGTTGTTGCGGTAGTATCAGCATAATTAGTTAAACACTTTCATTAGAAATCTTTAAGCATTAGACCACACAAAAAAGCACGAGATACGGTGGATAAAACCCAAAGGGCTTACCGATACATTCGACGTCTGGATTGCCATGGAAACCTGGTGGACATATACAGCGATGGGCGCCGGGTAAGTTTTCGCAAAGAGCGTCACGACCGCAGGAAGCACGGGCACATTCATCAAGATCATGACAGCCGATACGTGGATCGCCTTCATAACCTTGAAGGCAGCTGCACTCGTATCCACCCGGTATGTTCCGACAAACAGCGTTAGTGCCACACGCCTCGTTGTTCTCACACTCATCCACGTCCATGCACTAGAATATGAATATAACAGGTATCAAAAGATAAGAAATAAAGGCCTGACATTTTTGAAAATAATTAGCCCTTCTTACAGGAAATATGAAAGTATGAAAAAAAGACTACAATTTTGCGCCTGGCCAAACTTTGATTAGGATTGAATTGAAGAAATATTTAAAAGAGTTTTCTCCCAATTGTTCTTTGTCTATACAAAGTATAATTTAATGAACGAGTGAGTTTTGTTTTTTTTTTTGACTTTCATAAACAGACAGAAATTTCGATTTTGACTTATTTACTACTTTAAAGAATGGAGACTTCAAAATCGGTTTCATGTGTCTAATGGCTTCCTTGGGTTAAGAAAAACACTACTATTCAAATTTATTTTATAAAATAACTACTACTTACCCCGTCAAATGGATTTCCGGTGTAACCAGCTTGACAAGCACATGTGTAATTGCCAGGATAGTTTTGGCAGACCGTATTAGCTCCGCAAGCTCCAGGTCGTCGACATTCGTCGATGTCTAGATAAAATATTTCTTATAGTCAAATCTTAAATCAGTGATAGTTTTAATACATATATCTTTGGAGTACTTTTATTTGGAGACGAAATTCATTAAAGTCTATCAACGAAGAAATCTATTGTCATAGCGTGAATATTTACATTAACAAATAATCTAAACTTTAATATAGCAAATAATTAATTCGCTTAAAAATATTTTACATGTAGAGATAATAATTAATCACCTCGACATTCTTCTTCACCGTCTCCTTCGAAGCCACGATTACACTTGCAGATAAAATGGGCTGGTAGATTACAGCATTCGGCATTTTCTACACATCTTGACGATATAGCCGGATCTTCACATTCATTTATATCTAAAATAACAATGAAATAAGTATAAATTGAAATAATACATTTAATGGCAAATTTAAACTTAATCAAATGAAGCATCCAAAGAATTAATGTCTAAAGAACCTCTGCAAGTAAATCCATCCCCTTCATAGCCTGGAAAACAGGAGCACTGAAAGCTGCCCACGGTGTTGGTACAATGAGCAAATACATCGCAGGGTCTGTCTTTACATTCGTTTACGTCTGTAAAAGAATTCGATTTTTCAAATTAGTGTGATCACAGGTGCATCAGAAAATAGCAACAATCGGTTCACGTGATAGAAAGTAAAAACCTTTAAAAATTACCTCTATTTATAATTTTCTTTTTCTTTTCATAAGTGAGGTCAAATTGGTTAATCTTATTAGACCCAACTAAAAATTATTAAGGATATCGTACCCTATTAGGAACGTACGTAAAAATTTTATATTTGCTTATTAAGACGGTTAGTCGGTAAAATTTTTTGCGCCCTACTTTGAATAATCACATGTTACTACTTAAGATGAAATTTTTAAATAGAGATACACATATTAAATAAATATTCTGGCTTACAAAAGTACTTACCTGGTTCCTGACAATTACAGCCGCCGAAACCATCGTTGCAATGACAAACACCATTCAGACAGGCACCATTCACACATCGTGCGCCATCATCTTTGGTACAATCATCTAAAACAGATAATTAATTTTACGCTACACGCTACTATGACGGAATTATAACACTTTCAAAATGAATCAGTCATCAGTTACATGTATATTTGTACGGAAAAGTGCCAATGTATGCAAACCTTTGGGTTTGCCAAACATAATTGAAATCAATCGTCATTGAAGTGAAGATTAAAATTAGAGAACCTTCAATCACTTATTCGATAATCTTCGTAAAAAATTGTCATTTCAATTTTCAAATTTTCCTTACTCACGGTAAAATTTTGCGACACACAATAATTGTAGTCATAAACACTGCACCATTTACCTGATTATAATTCAAATTCAAATGTTTACTTGCCAATTCAAAGTACAAAATATCTTATATATTATAATGAAACTACAATTTAATTACACTTTTCGAGCAGTTCAAACTGAAGGTTGTGGGTGTAAATAGATATTGAAATTAATTAAAAATTAGAAATGTTAGAAACATAACTGAAAGGTATTCACAGTCAAAATGGTAACAATCGGTTATATTTGTTGATCAGAATATTTTTTTATGGAATGGATTGACAAACGATCAAGCGGCTCAACTGATTGTAAGCGATCACCGCCGCCCATGGACATTTGCAATATTAAAAAATATACAAATGCCTTGCCTTTAAGGGGGCAATTTTTGAAATAGCGAGGGAAGAGGAGTGAGACGGAGAGAGGAGCAGAGAGAAAGTGGGAGGACGAGGGAGAGAGGGCATGGACCCATAGATAGGGATGGAAGTGAGAGAGGGAGAAGGGAAGAGAGGGGGATGGGCCACCGGCAACCTCACTCACCGGAAGAAACGCGGAAGTATAAACACTTTCACTTTTCGCCGATGTTCTGTGAGGTCGTGGTACTTACCCGGTTAGAGCCGGCCTATTCAGCAGCGGGACCAGCTGCGTGTCTCTACCTACAGATATAGATATTTCACCAGATATAGATGTTACTCACCTGTGCATTTTAGCTCTGTTCTTAATTCATCGGATGCTTTGTAGCAATCTGGGATACCGTCGCACAATTTAGATAATTCATATAATTGTAATATCTGAGTCGACTCGTTTACTTGACAACCGAAATAGCCGTCTTCTAAATTTAGGAAAAATACTTCTCGTTTTATGCCTAACCCTATTCCATACTGGCTTTGCGTTGCTACCTGTTAATTTAAAACAATTACAATGTAACAGAGTTAAAAAAATATGTTATTAAAATATGATTCATATCTTATTGCTATTTGTGATGCCACGAATTCGCTTCCGTATTATCAAAATTCATGTTTCTTATAATGCGTAATTCATGCAAACTCTTGTGCACTATAATAAAATATAATCTGCCTTCGTGGTATAGACTCGCGCTTTACAAATCGGAGGTCGTGGGTTTGAATCCCGCGGAGGGCAATGACTTTGTGTTCTTAGTTGGATTAGGGCATTGCGGGCTGATTACCCTATTTCCTGAAAAGTAAGATGATCCATGCGTCGGATGGGCTAAAAAGTACTGTAAAAGGTCTCGGCTTCTCGTCGGCGTCATCTAGCCGCGGCTTAGAGGAGTCGATATTAAGAGGTCAGTTTAATGTCTCTATCTCTGCGCCAAAGTCGAATAGAAAAAAACATAAAAAAGGCAATTTAAGTAAATAGAACATTTAGAAAACCTTTCGTATTTTATCGTGCAATTACATCTGAAATCGTATTTAAATTAATAATTAAAATTAAAACTTTTCATTATATATACTTAGTC
>DWHQ01000001.1:0-40088 GCA_018247955.1 Eurytides marcellus marcellus | reverse complement strand
AAAAACAATGTTGGGTCGGTAAATTTGAAACGGTAAGCGTGAGTCCCAGGAAAGCACATCCCTTGAAATTATTATTACAATTTCAATCAATCAATCATTTATTTATTGTCCAGTTATAGATTACATAAAAGATGGTAATAAACAATACATTCCACTATAATTTGCCTAACGCTTCCCTATTGTAGGTCTTTTCGATTAACTAATTGAATATGTTTGCATTATACGAAATATATTTTGTTACTCTGATGCAAAGGATGGCAAATTATTGTTTTTTTTTTATTTTCTAATATATTGAAGCATTAGCTAGTACAGCGAGCTTTTACTTACAAAAAGCTAATGTGCGATGTTTTAATTACAAACTGCAAAGTGAGCACTCATTAAAATAGCATTCAAGTCGTGTTTCAGTTACGTTATCAGGCAGGATGTTCTCGCTAGTATTTACATGTATAAAATAACACCAGCTATTACGGCTCGGCCTGTAATTTGTAAGTCAGTGGACATATAAAATTCACACCTATAGGTGTCTTCGTATTTGTAATATGTTTGCATTGTGTGCATGCATAAGTCGATGGTTCCGTGATGCTAATGGACGCGTTGGATGTCGAACGATTATGACTGCTCGTGCGACGCTAGGAATAGCACAGAATGGACAAATGACAGTTTTTAATGCACAACGTAGATTGTAGGTATCTGCGTCGTGGCAGACAAAAAAGATTGTTTCTTGGAGATGGTAAAAACTACTTTTTTGACCTTTTTATTCGCCTGTCTAAAAACTGATCAAGTTTTTTTTCATGTCTATCTTTATAAGTATTAAATTCCCAAACCGATTTAGTTGTAATTGATATCAATAGAATGCTTACCCGATTCGGAATAACATAAACTATGTATATAATGACGTCATAAAAAGTTCAAAATGGCTGACGTGACATTAGACCTTTTATTTTTCGTTTCCCGCGGCCGCCTTTTTTATTTTTAATTAAGATGCTAGTTTTAACCGTGTAGTTTAATCAGAATTGCCACGAGACATGCTGCACCATTAAGCAGATTTCATGGGAAGTCCGGTCTAGCAGGAGACTGACGTCAAGTATTTATATTTTTACTTTCATCGAGTAAATAAAAGTGTTGTATATGTCTAGTCTCTCCCAAGAAAACGTTTAAATTTTAATCCTCACGCAAAAATAAGTTTAACTTCTGTATGTGTTTTCATCTGCATCATAGTTCCTAAACAATAAACTAGTTTTGGTCTAGCTTTTTATTCATCATGATAGCAAATTTTGACCGATATAATCTTACAGCCGAACTTTTATATTCAAAATTTAATTTTTATCAATTATTGATTCCTAGATTTTTATCTCCAGTTACTTTACCGCCAACAATGTACTCTTACTATGTTCCGTTTAGAAGAACGATGTTGGCCGTCATAAGTCGCTGGTTTACGAGCGCAGCGCAGAACCAAGCGGGTTTGAACGTACAATTCAAAATATTATGTAGCATTGTGTTGTTATGAGTACCTCTAAAAAAAAACACCCAACAGAAGTGATAACGTCAAACTCTCGACTGAAACCGGACAGGCTGGCGCCGTTACGCGTTACGTTACGAAGCTCCCCTCCCATAAAAAGTTATCACTTCAAAAATTCTTTTCTGATTTTCTCTGCATGTCACTGTCACACGTCAAGTTATAGAATGTGTAAATAAAACGTTAAATGCACTTAATAACTCGTTAGGTTTAAGCTAATGCTTTACGATTTAATGTACCAAGTCCTCTTAAAATAACCCAACAGCTCAACGTGGGCGTACATTAAACGCTTATCGTTAAGATTTATTTATCATTTCAACTTCCAAATTTGAATACGTAATGTCTCGGATTATTTATATGCTAAAGCGCAATTTACGTCGTATAATATCTATTTAACCCGACTCGACTATTAGCTCCGTCTATAAAAACGTCACTTTACCTACACCGTTGATCTACGTGAGATTTTTGAACCGTATGAGTTCATACGTCTAATCTAATTATGACTATTATTATTTGCTGTATGGTAGATTAACCGTCGACTAACATTTATGTTTCATTTTAATGCTAATGAAGTAAAAGATCCCGTTCGTTGTGTGAATTTTTTTTTTACAGTTTTTGAAATTTTCAAGCATAGTAACAACCGCATCACCGGTGCGTAAACAATGGATGCGGTTTAATACAGCTTTTTATTCTCATCGTATTAGTTTGTTTTATTGAATGTAACTTTTTACCAATTTATGTAGAGAAAATTTTAATATAATTGTGTAAATTAGTTTTTGTAATTATTATTATTAGAAATTTCCTGCATTGCGGATTAGTCATATTTTATTAATTTAAATTTTCAATGCGTTTTTAATGTAATTTTTTTCAAATTATTTTATATTTCTACTTTACACTGGTTATACCTAGTTATTTGAAATATTAAACTTTGCCTACCTGCGATTTCCGTTTACTCGATAAAATACTTAAAATATTTATTAATTAAAAGAAAATATCTGTTTTATTGATTGACCAAAAATAATATATTTTCATTATGATTATGTTATCATTATTTTCATTCAGTTAGGGAGGGATAAGCCTGAAGATGTTCAATGCAATTTGCTGACAAAATATCAACTTCATGCCTGCAAAGTCGGTAGATTTGGACTTTTCATACATATCCTATCACTTAAGTAAATGAAAATTTTCAAAATTTCAAATAACTCTAAAACCATCTTTCGATTACGATAATCGTGCATTTTATTGTGTAGTACGTCTCCAGAATTTTTAATTCACCATTCGAATATTTTTTCGAATTCCCGATAGTTTCGCTCGGCAACTGCAATGCAGGGCTTTTGGAAGTATTTCAGCCGAAAAATCTCCCTAAACGCTCCGCGTAATCCGACTGAAGGTGACGCCCGACTACTTTCCCCGCAAAAGGGATTTTCCATCGGAAAATGCGGAATAACGTTCCCAGCGGCAATATCACTTCCTTGCGTTGCCAACCGTCGCTCATTAAAGCGGGCCTATTAAAACAAAGAGCTCTAGCGCTTCGTAACTCAACACGGCATCATTGACATGCATAACTCTCCCCGGGCGTGTCGGTCGACATTATTCATATTGCACCAAACGGCCTACACCTCGACCACATACCAACTATGACAAACGCATACGACACAGCAACGATTGCGCGCGCGCTCAACTCCGGCGCGTGTGTGCGAGCCTTTATCCTGCGTGCCGAACAAACGTTCATGCTTTAAGCTCCTATTAACATAGGCGAATACTACGCATTGTTAAATAAAACTTTTTCATTCATTTTGTTACAAGTTCGCTTTTTCATTCCAGAGTCTTGTGTGTGACTGTGAACGAAACGTCGGTAATTCAATAACTAAACACCGATGAAATCCGTAAATAATAATTGTATTAATTTCGCTTTAGGCAAATTGCTATTTCAGGAGTCGTTAATGGCCAGTTGGTTTGTGGTGATCCACTTAGAAAAATTGTTGATGTCTATCATTTAGTCAACATACTCACCGTTATTTTTACGTAACCACGCACTTAAAAGCTTCCCTAGTGCGTTTTTACATATAAAATATCAATATAAATATGTTATACAACAGGCGTTATGCGGACGTCTGAATATATATCAAAATATTTTATGACTTAAGAAAGTATCTTTTATTTTTTTTTTACACGAAATTCACTAATCGCACAATACGATCTATTTGTATTGCCTTTGGTGACTAGAATGTCGCAATTAGTCGGGCAATAATTAAAATATAAGTATTTGCTTTTTGTTCTATCGTCAATGCGTTATTTCCGAGGGGTTTTCTCAGCAATACTTGGCCTGAAGCCAAGAGAGGCTGTCGACGTCACTTGACAAGCTTCTTGACCCGAAATACGCGGACGGCAAAATATAACTGCGTAAAATGGCGAACTTCCCATCTCGGTAATATAGCGAGGACAAAAACATAGAATTAACCAGCGAATTTTCTTTCTTTTTCAGGTGCAACTCGGCTCAAAATCAAAGGGGACACTTCAATATTAGCATTTTAAGTTCGACCTGACAAAAGTTATCTGTGATCTCATTTTAGTTAAGTTTAAAAGAAAACGTTCGCCTAATTTAGATTAGTAGTGAGAAACAATCGTAACGTTAGCTCATACATGTTAATACCGCTGACCGAATCGAAGGACCGTCATTCGTAAGATTTTGGATTTGGAGTACACGGACAAAATGGAATCGTAGTAGTGGTCATGGATAACAGATAGTGGTGATGGATAGATATTGAAGGATGGGATAATGGAAGTTGGGGCGCTGGGTTCTTGAAAATGCCTCATGCGCACTCGAGTTCAGCGGCGAGCTCGGGCGGCGACGACCTGGGCTCCACGGATGAGGTGAAGGTGTTCAAGGACGAGGGCGACGGGGAGGACGAGAAGCGAAGCTCCGAGAACCTTCTAGAAGAGAAGTCTAGTCTAATAGATTGGACAGAGAGTGAGGTAAGTCGTTAGATAATTATCCACATCGATTTTTTTCCGATAGTTGGTTAAAATTAATGTTGCTCGTTGATTAAGTAAGTGAATTTAGCACATTCTAAGGAACAAGTTATGGGCATATTTAGTAGTAAAGAAGAATTATTTCAACGGAGGCTCAACGATCTACAGACCAGCAATAGACAAATACGCCATATAAAGCTTTTACTTAATTTTCCGGCAATAAATTCTGGGTGGTCAGTATAAATCGAACGTACAACACGCCTTAACAATTGTGCTATTAGATTAATTGTGTCGCATTTTAATAAAACTGCAGGGTAAAACTAACATCACGTGGCGCTTACGTCGTAGAAATTCTGCTCACCGCTGCGTTCCCAGCAGGTGCCGGCTCAGGTAGAGCCCTATTGAGATTCTTCTCGGTATTATACTACCACGCCGATGAATAGAATCGCAATTTATTTGAATGCAGCCATCACGGCACTACAAATTTGCTAGCGCACCTACATGTTTCACTGCGGCTCAACTATTATACTTATGTCTGTGTACATTGGATTTAACGCTTTCAAGTGAGCGTAACTAAGAACTTGCCGCCTCCGTTTATTCATTTTCACAATATTACACTTCTGTATAGAGCGGAATTGTACGTTCCCGTCTCAGTTATCAGGTTCAACGCACCTCCTGTTTTTTTTTTGTCAGCGACACACATCAGTGAACGGATCAATTAGTTATGTTTACTGCACAAGGTGTGCCTCATTCTATGGCCATTTCACGTCAAGAATTCAGATAAAGCTTAGTTTATGACAGCATCAAATTTTTACATGCCGCGGACGGAGTTTAATATTCATAAGTTGATGCGGTAGTCGGCCTCATTATGTCCAATTCTACGCGTAGATTAACATCGCGCCGGTTAACCGTAATGAGTGAAGCGCTTAATTATCCCCCGAATGTCTACCACAAATAACAGAAGATAGCATCGGAGCAGATAGGCGGGTTCCTCCGAATAAAATCGCTCGGCAAATCGACCGTAAGGCAAACAAACAACGAAACAGCTTAGAGCGTCACTAACGGCAACCAAAACATCGGCGCCGTAAAAAAAGCGACGGGCGCGTTTCCCGAAATCAATGTTGAATGTCGTACAGTCCACATAAATTACTCGCTCATTGTGCCATTTCCTAAAACTCTATTATTCGCTAGACGGGGGCGCGTACACAATGCGCCTCTACCTGCATTTTGGTATTCCTCATAATAAACACGGACTCCCACCGGCTTTTGTCGACGAATTTACCTGTCTCTGCGAGGCGAGGGAGTGCAAACACCGGACAGATGAATTAGATTCAACAGCCGTCCCTATTCCTTAAAGGCCCTTACCCTGTTGTGGGACAAAGACGAAAACTTCCACTGATCCACGATACAGTCACGGATCATATAAATATTGGATTATGCTTAGGTGCAATTCCGTTTTGTATGTCATAATGGTATCGATTATCGTACGTGATGCTATTACAATACACATTGTGAACGCCATTCGTCCGCGAGATTTCTTTTTTAGATTACAGATCTCGACCGTACTTTGGATCGAATTCGAATCGTGTTCGAAAACTTTACGCCTCCTTGATTTTCGGAAATCTAATTTCAAAAGGAGATTCGGAATTCTTTCCGTATAGAGACCGCGATGTTTTTGTTATATTTGCTCGAGCCACTTGTTCTGCCGTAATTGTATTTTTTCACATATATTTTTTTTGTCTAGTTTTTTTTTATGTGCTATTTTTTGTACGTAAAGCTGTGTTGGCAATTTACTCAAAAGGGTGGAGAGGTTTTTTTAAAGTGGTGATTGGCATTTTATAGCGTTTTCTATTATACTAATAATTATTTTGTATTTACTGTGTTATTTGTTTTCTTTTAAAATAAAAAATAAAATATTTTAAATGGTAATAAGATAATAAAAGCAAACGGTAATAATTTTTAAGCAATTTGATGTTATTTGTGGCCAGCTCGAGTTCTTGTGCTTAAAAGAATATTTTAAAAGCTCTTAAATAAAATGTCTAAGTGGCTTTCATTAAGTTAAAAAAGTCTGAAGTCTTAAGCGATATCCATTGCGGTCGTGGTACCAATAATCGTATGTTCACGTACGACCTGAGATCATTATATTTAAACTGTTATGGCCTTCATATAAAATGAATTCCTTTTATATGACTTAAAAATATATCGGCCTCAAGTCCTTTTATTAATAATCATTAAAGAAACCTTAAACTGAAAATGTTTAAAAATCAATTAACGTTCTCCAAAGAAAAGATAAAAATCTCTGCGTCATAATCTTAGGTGACTTTTATTCTGTTAAGATTCTTGAAATGCTAATTTTATTACAGTTAAGGGGTGTAAGGACACTTCTACTGTAAGAAATCTCACTGTAAACACATAAAAAAGCGATTATCAGGTCCACGTTTGTTCAGTCTGTACACAACACAGCACGCGACTAAAATCCCCGTCTATATATAGCGAACAACGCGGCGTTGTCCGTCCGTCAGTTTCCGCTCGCCATATTGGCTGGGAGACCCGAGTGGCTTCTCTGCAGATGGCGCTGATGTCGGCCGCATCGGATGGTGTAATGTGAAACTATACAGGAATTCGTTGGAATTTCAAGATTTTATACTTGTTTTTGTTTAAAAACGAATGAGGAGGACAAAACGACAATGATTAAAAAAATGCTACGTTATCACTTAAGGCGAAGAAATCTTTGCGTTATTAATTATGACTGTGTGGTAAGTTGTTAAACTATTTTGTAGTTAACAATTACATTTGATGCCTAACAATTCGAAAAGATAAATTCAAAATTAGTTTTCGTTAATTATTTACTAACTGTAATTTTACCTAAAAAGCGAATATATGAAATGCGAAGAACACAGAACCATCAGTCTCATAACTTATGCTTTAAAAATTGCATGGGTCCAATAGTAGAACGATATATTAGTATAGATCAATATGGGTTTAGGGGAGGAAAAGGAACGCGAGAAGGCATACTTGCTTTACGTATTAGTATCAGAAGAATAAACGTTGGACTGGACACCCACATATGATGATCACAAAATGATGATAGCACTGAAGACCATAGGAATATGTTATAGAGATAGATGAATAAGATGCAAATTGTACAAACAACAAAAACAGTAATAACAACAGGAGATAGAGAGAAATAGAAAAAGCTGAAATTAAACAAGGTTTTAGACAAGGTTGTCCCTCTCCCCTATTATGTTTGGTGAAAGCGCCCTTAGTGCCATAGTAATGTCAGAAGAAGGAGGAATTAGAGTAAACGGTAAAAAATCGTTAGCGTTCGGTTTGCTGATGATGATGGTATAGCCGCTACAGCAGAAACCAAACCACTAAAATAGTAAAAGCAATGGATTTAGCATTTCAATAAATAGAATTGAAAATAAACATTAATAAAACCAAAACAATGACAATAACCAGGAATCCATCGAATATAAATCATTACAATTAACACAATAATTGAAGATGTAGGTAAATTTAGAAATTTGGGCAGCATCATTGATAACGACTCAAGAAGCACAATAGATATCATAGCCTGGATATCCAAAACCAAAGCAGCATTCAATGTCAAAAACATCTTTTTAAAGCAAAAATCTCTAGAGAAGTTAACAAATGCCTTATAAAGATCTATATATGGAGCATAGCTCTATACGGAAGCGAGGCATGGACATTAATCCAAAAAGATAGGGAAAGACTGGAGTCATTTCAAATGTGGTGCTGGAGGCGAATGGAGAGAATAAGTTAGACAGAAAAGAAGAGCTATGAAGTTTTCCTTCTAGTGGAGGAAAGCAGAACACTGCTAAATACTTTAGAAATTAGGAGGGGAAAGATGTCCGGTCACCTTATACGACACGACAATTTCATAAAGACAGAAGCGAAAAGGAGTAGAGGAAGGCCAAGAAGAGCTTATTAAGAACTAACGAAAGGAAAAGGCGAATGTCGGGTCATATAAGGAGTTGAAGAGGATGGCGGAATATAGGGACAAGTGGAAAGAGTTCCAACGACAAAAGCTTAACTCTTAAATTTAAGAAGAATAATTGACACTGAAGAGGTAACAAAGTGTTATCTAGGCCATTTTTCTTATGGTGTTTCTAATTTATAGCATACATTGTGACAATACGGTCAATTTCGAGAATTAATGATGGAATTTTTTTTATAAAATTTCATTTCTATTATAATTTAATTTCCGAATCGCTTGAGTAGCGGTATTAAAGTATTCACGACACTTTAAAGAGCGGTAAGATGTTAACGACTAGAGCGTTGTAATCCCCTTATTAATTCAGCCTTGTGAGTACATTTGGTTAATTAGTATTTATTGTATAGTGAGCAGCCCGCTTTCGGACATCTTTAATCTGTCATGTGGGAACGGTGCCTACAGACTTTATCTACGTCACATTGATTTAATTTTCTGAGTACAATGCCAATGGCTTCATTGCAAGACTAAAATTCTTAAAGGTATTACGTTTACTAATAAAGACATCACTTACAGTTGAGATAACCAAGCACTTTTCAGTAATTTATTTAATGAAAGCATAAAACATAGCTTAAATACCAACTATCTTAACTTATCTCACGAAACCACCTTAAAGTGGTGTACGGAGACACTCCACGAAAACATATTAATAATTTCTGTTACATCATTTCCCCATTAAAGAAGCAAAAGACATACCTTAATAAAATCATACATGTGATTATTAACATGTTACTACAATAATTTGAATTTATTTCCCGTCTGGTCAGAACTACACTAAAGTATTAACAAATTTAAATATAGGTTTATAAAATAAAATACCTCTATTATTTTATATAAAAATAACATATTCTATTATTGCACAAAATCGTGCAATATCCGAAGCATATGTCAATCTTGTTTGTAAACCATGTCTCCTCCATGCCCACTATTAAATACACGCCTTGTTAAGAAAAATAGAGGAATGTCTTTTAAACAAAACGACGACTATTGTAGGCGAGCATAAAACGTTGTCGTGCGAGCGGATAAAAAGCGGAACCTTGTTAATCCTTGCCATTAATATTTTATCATCGTCCTTAGCCCGTAGCATATAATTATATGAATTAATACATCTACAAGCGGACAAGTCTTGTCGCTACCTCGCTACATAATTGAGCTTAACTATCGCAACGCAGTCGCTCCTGAATGATCGGCTCCGACGGGGCGTTGAATCGCCCCCCGGGCCCGGTTTGCGTGCGCCGACTGCAGCCTGTGAAATTTTATGTCGCCGTCTGTGACGCTCTCCATTCAGTTTTGCCTTCTAGCCGCTCGTGATCTCCTAGTACTTGTATGGCGCTGTAAGTGTTTTGAGAGTTTTAAATACATCGCTTACCTTCCGTATATAAAAAAGTCGACACTATCACCAATTAAACTTGCTAGTTGTGAAGTTTTATAGCGCCGTCTGACGCCTCCTGGTATTTGTATAACACTGTCATGTCGTGTCATGTTTTAAGTATCAAAGTGTTTTAAGCGTATGAAACTCATCACGAACCTTCTGTTTCTAAAATACTGACACTATCACCAAATATCTACCAGCTGTGCAGGTTTATGGCGCCGTCTGTGATGCTGTTAATTTAGTCATATCTTGTAACTGCTCGTGATCTCCTGGTAGTTGTAAATGCCGTTCCGTTTCCGTGCCGTTGTAAATTTAGTTCTGCGTTCCAGCTCCAATTCGTTTTAGTTTTCAAGCTTTGTCAATTCAAAATGTAAGTTTCTCGGCCAAATACAATTTGACAATAACAAATAATCAGTTTACCGTTTATGCATGAATTAAAAACTATATTTCTTCAATATAGTTTAAGCAGGTCTTTAAAATAAGTAGCTTTTCAATAAGTAGTCCATCCAAATTATATCCTTAATCCCAAAACTCGAAACTAAAATATCGACAAAAATGAACGTACAAAAGCGATGGCACTGTCCTTACTTGGACTCAGATGTTAGCTCATTTAATAATAATAATCAATTCATCAACTACATTAACCAACGTATTAGCAATGCAAAACAAATACTCTATCAAAGGGCTAAACAGAAATTATTAGCTGTTATTAATTTCACAGTGCCGTATTGGGAGTGCGTGGGACCGTTCAACATATACTTCCTAATTACGATCCACGGATACATGCTGTTTGTTTCTACGTAGGCAGTCGCATTGGCCTGCATAGCTTTTGTATTAATGCTATACAAAGTCTGGAAATGGCATTGTAATTACGTCGATGTACTGCGAAGTGCGCTCCACGATGTTTTCCTATTGTTGTGTGCGGAATATTTCAATGGTTTTTTTTTGCCTTTCATGAATTTTCAACGGGACCCATGCTGAAATTGCTGCGATAGATTTGACGGTATTGTTAACAGGTTATGTGGCATTATTCGAATGCAATTGGCATGTAGTTCCTTGAGGCTTGTTAATAACTGAAATCTAGTTGGCTTTACCGAACATGGAAAGTAGTAGTCGCTGAATTGAATTTTACCGAGACATTGTTCTACAATTCCAAGGAAAGGTAGATTGATTCAGATTACAATTCAGTCCTTGTTTTTTCATTGTTTGTAATACTGCGTTGTGATTCAAATAGTTATAGCAAAAGTGACTAAGAACTCGTATATCGTGAAGAATTTACTAATATTTAAGAACACGTCATTCCAACCTAAGTACTGAGCCAGTCAACTGCCTCCGCGGTCTAGTGGTAAAGGTTTAAAATCTTACTGAGTTTTTTTCTTAATTCGTTGTGAGCTATTTATCCTTATGTACCAGTAAGATGACCCAAAAATGTCGTCCCCGGCTACTCGTCGACTCTATCTAGTGGCTTGGGTAGTCCTTACTATGAAGTCGGTAATATCGCTGCCACTATATGATCTCATCGTGCCTGGTCTCGTCATGTATTTCTCCCATCGAGCTATAAGAGTAAAAAAGTAAGTGCCCCAAAGTCTGCACGCTTGCGCACTTTATCTACCGACCAATTGATTGAACTCTTGCAATCAATAGTTGTGTAATAGGAAAGAAAATCATAATTCAGTAGGCCTTTAGATCTATACCCAATCTTAAATTTATGATAATCTGTTACTTCCCGAGATAAGGATAAACCATATCATACTTTCGCTTTTGCAACACCCGTAAGGATAACAAGGATTCCTCGATTACTTCTCACTTCTAGCAATTGAATTTGATTGCTGGGTTGTGCAACGTCACCTTCGAATGCATTTGATACGCGTCTCGTTGCGTCCGTGTGCGTCCATTTGTTGTCGTCGTGGCCGCCTCGTTTCCGTTTGCGTTTCACATTGTATATGGTGATAACAGACGCGCTGCTCGGATTCCCTGCGGTCGGCCGCTGTCGGTGCGCATTTCTTCACTAATCGCGGTAATCGGAGACTGCGCCGCGTGCTGTGCTCTATTTTCTTTGTGGTTTGATGCGAGTGGAGCTGTATTAAGCCGTGGACGCATCCACTTGGACACGAACCACGCCATTGGTTATTCTGCCACCAAGCAAGCAATAATGTGAGCACTACTGTTCTGCTTTGGAGGTTGGAGAGGAATATTTGTAACAGGAATGATCTTTCTTATATCTCTAGTTGACTAGCACTATGTGGAACCAAACGGAGTTTGAATTTACATTAAAACAATAATTTTAGGTATGCTGTTTTATGTTTAGATTTGTCATTCACCATATATCCCATTTACTCATCTTATTTCACTTATACCAGCACCTGGTTGGGAGAATTTTAAAAGTTAACAGCACATAATGTTGCGAGTACATTAAAATGCTTACTATCGTGCAACAGGTTTGTTCATATTAAAAATTTAAATCATTTATTACATTTTGTTCAGCTGAAGTATTATGGTAGATTACAAAATAGCTAAATCATTGCCAATTTCCATCCGAAACTAAAACGATGTCAATCATTCTCCTCCTAACCGCTTCCCACGTCTAACACCATTAGATCAGCCATGATTTATTAAGGTCGAGCTTATACTTGTGACTTTGTCTGCGTCCTCGTCATTTATTTCATTAATGTCAGGCAATGTTCCAATCATTGGCAAAAAGGACGTTAAATTTCCTAATCGTTGTGGAATGCCGCAACTGCTTGGTGATAGAATATCTCGCATTGCATTAGTAAAGGTGAATTCAGGTAAAGGGTGCGAAAGAGATAAACACTGCAAGTGTTGTTCCTGTGAGCTTCGTTCACGTAGAAACATAATTATTATATTAACTTATGTTTACGTAACTTTCCAGATGGTTTTAAAGTGATGATATAATTACATGCAGTTGTAAGAAACGCCTAAAGCAATGGTTACAAAAGAAGCGTGAAGCCTGCAAGACTAAATACAATCTCACGCTTATAAACATTATAACGTTTTAATTTGTTCTGAACAGTTCGGGCATTAAATTAATTTATTACTCGCATTGATAAGATTATGCTAATCAAGGTAATTCGCTTTATTAAAAGATAAACCCTTTTTTATTACGGAAGATTAATAAATGAAATCGTTTTATTAAGGTTCTGCTGATTATAAGAAAATATACCAAGGAATTTCTACCTATAAATACTTAATATGTTTTTTTTTCCTGTATCGATGTATATCTTTTACGGAGTTAGAGACGAACGAGCAATCGCCTCACCCGATGATAAGCGATCACCGCTGCTCATGGACATTCTCAATATCAAGAGACTGCGTTGCTGCAAATGCGTTCTCGGCATGTAAGGAATTTTTGGGAAGGGAAGGAACGGGGGGGATACTGGCCACCTCACTCACCGAAAGCACAATTACATATATCACTTACAATTATATATATGAGTATTTGGTGTAAGTATTGGTGGCCGTAAAATTATTATGCAGAGTAATAGAATAGAAAACTTTTTAGATTGATTAAAGAGCGTGACACTGTTGACACTTGACTTGCTTATTTGGGAATCACATTGCTCAAAATCGACATTCATACTTAAATCATATCTGTCATTTTGTACAATAAAAACCCTTATCGGTCGTTATCAGCAACCAATAAATGAACGGCGTTCCGAACAAACAAAGGAGCACGAGTGAAAAATCTGTATTTTAGAAAGTGCTGAAAGTGTGGCCTTATCAATGAATCAATAATGCTCCGTCCAATATCGCCGATACGCTATCGCGATGCGAACCTAAACACCGCAGTGTGAAATATTACAACGCTCACCTTTCTGACAACTGAACACGTAACGCTACGTGTGACGTGTTATTTACATCTAATACTCCGAATGTAGGCATTAGGGGTGGCACAATTTATGGGTATATACGTCTTTTCAGGGGTGAAGAACTATCTTAGTATTTTTATGTAAACAAATGAGGTATCATCACAAATGTTTACTCGATGATAAGTGGATTTTGCCGTCTATTCGCTTAAATATTGTGTTAGTAACCTCTGCTAGAGTAAATTTGTAATAGTAACTTAGAACGTAACTAAATACGAATATTTTATGAAGCAATTCCAACGTGCAATCGGACGCGCTGTTACGTTTATGAAAATGCATTTTGTTTAAATATAACATAAATAACTTTTCATACTTCTAAGTAAAAAGAAATAGTAACAGGATTAGATATGGCGAAACCATAAAAATTATTTATTAAGTGCAAAAGTTAAAAAAGGGTTCCGTTGACGACCTTTTTTAGTAAAAATTAAACTTTTACGATAAACTTTCTTGTTCCGTGTTTTAATTCAGTATCCTATAATATGAATAGGTCTTTATAAGATGAGAGAGCCTTCAAATAACTTATAATTAAGGACCTTCTGTAGTTTTAGAAATATTTAAGTTGTAAATTTAATATTTTGAAAACTTATTCGTTCTAAACTTAAAACTGCTGTTTCAGAATTTTTGTTAATAATTGGGAAAACCCTATCTGTGCTAGCCCTAAGATAGGACACGTGTGTTATCGTCCTAGCCCGTCAGCCTTGGGATTATAAGGGATAATAACCTCCGTGTTATAACCGATACGTAATTCCTGGATGCTGATAAGAGTTATGAACTTCGTGCAAACGATAAACTGTCTTTGATCGAAATTTGTGGCAACAAGAAATTATAATTAGATAAATTCCTGAAATTTATTTTGCGTACCACGTTAATTTTTCTTTTCGTCTTGTAGTGACGAGAGGAATGAGTTTTTAAGAGTATCATATTATTTTTTAATAATTGCACATAAATGATTTCTCCTAAACCTTTCAATTTTTTAGTTTTATTTTCATTAATAAAAAGACAATTAGCGCCGAAGCAATTGTGTTAACTATAGGTTAAAGAACAATAATAATCATTATCCTTTAAAACAATCGCAGTAATAAATATTTATTATGCATTCGGTTAATGCAAAGTACAACATTATTTAAAAAAAAAAACTAATAAGACATTTTGTTACTGGGAGAATTATTAAAATACGTTCCCGTTTATTTTAGTAAACTTCGTTGTTCTTTTACTGTTTCGTTAGTCAGCCCGGTGGGAAGGTAACGAAAATCCCCAAAAAAACACAAGAAAAAGAAAATCGAAACGTTAATCCCGCGAGTTTGTTTTAAGAAGCCCAGTATTGTTACCGCTGAGCGCGTTCGCACAAAGCGTTTGTTTTCACCCTTTTAAAGCGCACATCTAAGGAGCGCTATTCTATGGCCCCTATGTTCCCCGACCGCAGCGTGGTTCTTTCAAGGCGCGAGTGAATGGGGCCCCGGGTAATAAGCTGTTTTCCCTAGATTAGCGTATTCAGCGACTTGGAAGGTTTACGTTTAGCATCTTCTGCTATTGCAGCGGTACGCTACGTCAGTATATAGAGAAGGAAAATTAGGATGAAAGTAAACACGTTAGCGCGTTGAAAATGCTACTGCATTGGGTTGCAGTACGTTATACAGTGAAGTTTCTTTTAAGTAACAGACGTTAGGATTTTGGTTTAAGGCAGGTCAGCGGGAAATGTGATCTATTTAACATCACTTTAACGCTTCTTATTATGAAGAACAAACAGAAATCAACAGTGTAAGAATTAATTCCCCATTAAGGGAAGCAAGTATGAATTAAATGAAACATATTAATTTAGTCTTTCAAAGGTAGTAAGAAAGTAGGTATGGGGATAAACAAGTAGGTGCTATTTTCCTTCCATTATAAAAATTCAGCCGAGACGTTATTTTCAAATAAGTATTCTTATTTTCTAAGCTATGGTCGTGAAGGTATTAATTTCGAAAAATAAATATATTATATGACTATAAATTAACTGAACGTCGAAAAATTTCTAGTATACTGCTGTTAGTACCAATTGTTCGGTTGTAACTACATCGATTTTGCCACCGCCACCATTCGAAATCGTTAAAAAACGGTAGTCATGAACTTTTTTATTACTCTAATCCGCCGTGTTTGTTTTCCCGGTTCAAAGCGGTCGAATCGAATACTAAGGTATCGATGCAGTAACGATTCCGTAGTCAAACTGGCAGTAAAGATAAATCAGGCGGAGTTAATGAACGTACACTATAACCTCCATTGTTAGCTATCCGTGCTATTTTTAAAGCGTCCCGCTCTTTAGAGTTGGTGCGTCGTAAAATTCGAGGCACATTGCATTAGTAAAACTTGTAAAACGCTTTTATTGTCTTCTAAAAGAGGTTTATACAATCGGACGGGGCGCTTGGTTTCCACGAAAGATTGATTTATAAAAATAGAGCCGATGGATGGTTATTTATTCGACGGGATGCAATATCGGTGCCGCTTGCTTTACTATAAGATAAACATGACAAAATCTATACGAGTGCTCATGCAGCGTATAAGAAATACCACTTCTTTAATGTGGTGTACGATAAGTAATGTAATATATACGATGTCACATTGGCAAATAGACAGATCTTACACATGAACAGTTAAAACAAAGAACTTTAACCCGTTTGATTTTCTATATTATAAAATGTTTAAATTTTTAGACATCTGATCAAATTTCCTATATGCATAAAGCTTTAGATTATATTAGTCATGCAACAATGTCTGTACAAATACAGTGTCAGTCAGATATAGTGAATTATTTTTTTTCAATCCAAAGAGTTTTGCTTTTAAGGTTTAGGTACAGATTCCCACCAAATGAAATCACTTCGGTTTAATGTCCATTGTGTTAATGGAAACCTTACAAGAGTAATTGCTATCAAGATAACTTGATTAAAATACAAAATTCTACACATCACGGTGCATAACACACGCAGGTTTTATTTATTTAGGTCTTAATTGTGTAATTTAAAGAAACTTGTTATTTCGTCGTCACGGGTTGTTAATTGTGCGCGAGACTTAGTTCTTAAGCGTAAGCTTCATTAATTATGACATTTAAATTGCGACATAAAAAAATATAAATCAAATTTACTCATGCACTAAAACAGTGTTATTGCTAATAAAGGCTTATGTGCATTTGTGGTGCTGATTATTGGAATTAATCGTAAATAGCAAATTGTATTAATAAAATAAAATCTTTTTAAATAGCTGTTTCGGTAGTGTTCGGTAGTAGTTTGAATATATATTATATACTAAAGAAACGATTAATCATAAACAGTAGTCATATAAAACTGAGGAGATCATTATAATATAAGATGTATTATCGTTGTAATTTATTAGTTGTCCGATTACGTCAGTAATTATGTTCTTTTTTATGGCGATTCTGTTTCTATTACGGCACGTAGAGTAGTTTATTAACTATCTCGTAGAAAATCATCAAAGTGTCCAACGAACAGTAAACTTAATAATAAAAATGTTCGCCTGCTCTGTTTGCAGAATTAAATTTTTCCAGAACCGAATCCGGATCGCCGATTAGTCTAGGGCAATCGGTTTTATAACCGCGTAGACGCGAAACGAGAGCGAGTATGTTGTTTTTGAACGATTTTATCGACGGCGCCTGGGCTGATCGCTTGTTTTATTCGCGGACGAACGGAAAATTAAACTTCGTTAACGTTAATAATGTTCTAGAGTTTGCTTTCTGTCTGTTTACTTAGCGGCTGTTTAACGTTATTGTTAAAAATAAAACGTTTTCCATAGATATGATTATTTTATCACTTAATTTGTCGATACTCGTCTTATGGTTTAAACACAATATTTTACGAAATTATTCATTATAGTTTGTACTGATAAAATAATTGATGCTTTACTACCGTCCCATCCTAATAGTACCAGGGATTTGCAATTAATGAAGGAAATAAGCTATTTTTTATTCCATAAAGGCGATGGAACCCGCTTATGTATATAAACGAAAATATGTAGTAACCCACTCAACGATAAATCAGGACACAAATGCTATGTTGAGTATATTTATTTTCCATTATATTACTATGAGTTACTTCTAACGCCAAAAAAGACTTTATTATAGGAATTATTAATTATTTTAATAACATGCAATGCTAAATTAAAGAATATTTTCTATAAATTAGATAAATCTATAAGTAATATTGGAGAATAAGAGCGTTTCATAAGGAAGTCTTGTCTTTTTCAAAAGTTGTTCATATTTCATGACTTAAAAGTGTATTATCGAACCATAGCATTGCTTAGTTCGCAATGCGCTAGCCGGTGTCAGCTTTCGGCCCACATAAATCGCTCTCGCTCGTCAATTACGCGTGCATCAGCTATTTCGGTACGTTTAATTGCCCTGCCCATACGCAGCGGATGCTATCGTGAAAACGTGGTTGGGGGCTTTTTTCGACGCCGAAAACGGGCTTATATGTGCCTTTTAGATCGAGATTATTAAAGCAAATGCCCGGCGCTGAAGTAATAGTGCAGCCGATAAATGTCTTTAGGTGTCATTTTAGGAATCTAAACACTATTACCACTGCCATTTGATATCAACACCATAGTTCGTAGTAGTTAGTATCTGCCCTTTGTTATAGATTATTCTATAGTAGTACTTGAGAACTGATTATGACATTTGGATATTGAACTAATATGACAGCAAGATAACTTCATAAATCATAAGAAAAAAAACTTAAACTGGTGTAAGGAACCTTCCAAGTTACGGAACAAAGCTTGCGCAGTCGACAAATAGACTTTTATCTGAACCCGAGTGTTGTTTATCTCGAAACACCACGACTGAAATTCTTTAAATGTTTAGCTTCCGTAATCTTAGGGTTTAACAGCAAGTGCGGCGTTTTAAGTGACCCTTTATATCACGCCGAACGCCCGAGTTATCGTTCGTATTACACGTTTACGCAATTTAACTAGACTAACTTTCGAAACGGTTAAAAAAAATGTCCTGTATACACATTACCACTTAATTGCGCACACGTTTATGTCGGAGCATTAATAATACATCTACATCCCCAATCGATTATGTTAATTGGACTATTCCAGCTGCTGACGAAGTTTCGTTTATAGTCGTTTGGCAATTTAGTATCCCGGTCGTACTCAAATCTCACTGCTAGCAATTTTAATTACGAAAGTTAGCTAGAAACATTTACTATACGACATGTTAGTAGGTAATTATTTTATATATTAGGTAATTACAGCTTATTCGGGTAGATTTTCTTAGAATAATGTTTGTTTTATGAGCAATTTGAAGTACTTCGATTAGCCCCAAACATAATGATATTAGTAAAATCATATTTCTATACTTATTGAATATTAAACGCACAAGTATGTTTTGACGGAACGGTGATTAAAAGATTTTCTTTCCGTTCATGCTCTGTTAAGTATACATTTTTTTTTCTTAATATATCGCGCCAACTAATCCCTAAGTCAAAACTTAAATCATCAAACACGCCTCAAATGTTTTAGACTCGAGACCGTTCCTCACTCGAGCAAACAAACGGGCACGTTGACTCATATTCTCGAACAAATGTTATCTCTCCTCTTTTGTTTGTTTGTAGTATCATTCGGCCGGGGAACCGAATGCGCGACTAGCATAAGAGATCCCAGCGCACGAGTACAATCAACAGAACTCGATAGTTACCAAAGGCTCTCGTTAAATTGGCCAGTACGCCTATGTTCTTATTTAAATCATAAGTATGTTGTTTTGGATATGATTTCTTTTCTGAAACACGCTTTCATGTTATGTATTTACGGTCGGGGTACGTGTTAGTGTTTCGCGGTTTGATTTAGGAGTAAACAGATCGGATGCGTTTTTCAATTAGGCTTACAGTGTTCGGTTAGTTTTTTTAGGCCATAATCATTATAACATACATTCACTGCTACTAGTCGTTTGTTCATTAGACTGTTCACCATATCACCATATCTACTATAATTTCTAAGTGAAAAGTGTGTTGATGTTATTTGATACGTTTGGTGCTCCCGAATCAACTGACCGAAAGGGCCACGAAAAGGGTTGTTATTTGTATCGTGAAATTGCAAAAAAGATATAACACTAAATGAAAATTCATATGAGAAAGCCACTGTCAAAAAATTGGAGACTTGATATTTAAATTTGCTCTATTATCTGCTAATATTTTTATTCCTTACGTCAGTAAGGAAAAAAAATATTTCACATTTTAATATGTCAAATAAAGTGTGAGCGTGCTAAGCACAAAGTGCAGGAAAAAGTATTATTTGACGTAAAAATCTATACTGCGTCGCTTTAACTTTTAAAAAACGTTGGCGAACCTCTCACTATTAACGCCCGAGGACCCGCACGAGTGTAACAGCGGCAAGCTGAACCACGTTCTGTATAAATTAGCAATAAAGGCGATGTTACAATGGGGGAGAATAGTTAATCAAACTGCTGGATAACTAACCGTCGGTAAACTTCAGCTATTCTCTCGCTCGACGCTTCAAACTGCGGTAAGTATGTAGAGTATGTTTAAAATGTTCTAGTTGTTGGTCGTGTATAAAGTTAGATAAGGACAACTCTACTTTTATGGCTGCCAGCCTTTTTAAAAACTCCTAGGATTAGCTAAGGTCGGCTATTGTCTTATTATAAGCTACGTGCCGCTCGCGGTTACGTTAGCGTGTATTTTGTTTTCGTATTCTTTTCTCTATTTTGTAATTTAACTCGGAATAGAATGTATTTTATAACACTCTCTGCCTTAAATACTATACTCATACCTATACCAAAATTATAATGTTCCTTTGCTCTATACTGGTGGTACTAAGATTATTTTAGCAATTATAATATATACAACCCATGGTGCACTTATATGTCTCGTGGCTGATTTCATACAGTTTTTATTGAACTATACATATATTTAAAAGAAAAAAAAATACATATTTGACCACCGACTGGTATCAGTTTCCCTTATTCAGACAGTTTTTATCAAAAGTGTATATATGAATAATACACTCCAGCAATACACTTTATCATTGAAATAGACTATGTTATAATATAAAATCTAATTGTTCTTTTGTTATAATGTATATGTTATCCGATTGACATTTAAACGCCCGTTATTTCTAATCATCTATAAAATTATATTGAATGACTAAGCAACGGCGCTTTAAGGCGGACTAGTAAACATTACAACACTGCGGATCAAAATAGTGTAAGTGGGGACAATGAGCGTATTGTCTAAATATAAACAGGGTCAAATATAAATTATCAATTTCGAACGAGATAGCGCATAAATGTGACTCCTTTGTGCCGGCACACGCTTGGGCCGGAACGTGAAGTTTATCTAACAATTTCATTACTTATTTCAATTTATGGGACAGAAAAATTTATTTATTATTCTGTATCATTCATTGTTTTATCCCTACAAGAACCCATATCTTTAACCTTTTATGTATTAGCCATACGTTTACTATACTATGTTTTGTTACGCCAATGCAAGAAAAAACTTAAGGAAATGAATTGATGTTCTCAAATATAAATCAAAATCAAGAACGTTAATTATAAATGTATATAAAATGTTGAAAAGTGATATAAGCACGATGAGATTTATGAGGGATCATTTTCTATAACTAAATTCATACCGTGTGTTCATTTATTAAAATATTAATAAAGCGTAACTAATCCAAAAGGTCACGTGGGCTCGGCTGTCTAGCACCCCGATGAAAGCCGTCTCGCCGAAGATTGATTCGGCCCATTCGTCTATGTTCGTATGCGTGCGTGTTTGTTAAAGCGTTTTTCATGGAAGCAATATAGCCACGGCTTGACCTACCGGGATTGGTGAGTGATCACAAGTTGTTTATACAATTTTTGATGTGTTCCGGAATTTTTGCAATGAGTCATCGAGTCTTGGATGTATACAGCGCATCCAAGTGACAGAGGCTTATGTTTTGTGGTATTTAAAATAGCTACGATTACAACACGTGTGTTCGAATGTTACGTCGAATTAATTAAGACGTATCGCAATCAAGATGTTTTTTTCTGTTATTTAATTCACGATAGTTTTTGTATGCATTTTATTATTAAGGATACGTCAGTTTTCTTCTAAAAAGAGAGAATATTGTTTTTAGGAATACGTGAATAGTAACATTAGTAAAATAATTTTGTGAAAACTATTTTTTACGTTTATCGGTACTAATTATTTCATTTTTGAATTTACAAGCGTCCTGTAATCTAATTCATCATAAAATTATTTCGACACTCGTATGTCCTAAATGTTTACAAGGTATAAACATTTTGTACTAAGATCGTCATAACAAAACATGTTTAGTTTATCTTACATTAATGCTTAACAACTATAACGATACTTAAAAGTTTACAAATAATATCAAATTAACCAAACTCATATAAATCGAACGCCGTCTGGAGAATATTAAAATATGTGTATTTTATATCATATATGTTAATACCATGTCATCGTAGTACCATATTTGGAATAAACTGAAATATATTCCACGTATAAAAATTTAAACCCAATAAATACATTCAATAAAATTACATTAAAACGCACTTTCTTTTCAACATGTAAATCCAAATTTCCCAGCGGCCATACCGAGCATCGATAATTTGTCACGGAATGCATGCACTCTAATTAAATCGAATAAATATATTGAGTCTCGTGCGTAATCTCATAAACTCACGAGATGTTTCGCTTTTGTAATATAACGAGATTTTATCGTAAAAACCGAGAATAAACCGATATACACAACACCTGCTCCGTCAAACACGGCCCGTGATCATTATGTTAATGCTCCTCAGATTCAAACCCGCTTCCGAGCGATTATAAGCTCTGTATACATGATATTTCATATTAAAATCGATCGAGTTGGCGTGCAATAAAGCTGGAGGAAAAAATGAACCGTGTCTAAGCGAACGAGGTATCGAGCAGGCGCCAATTAAACGAAATTAACGCTTATTCCGTGTGTCATAAATCGATATCACGCTAACCGAGGGCCAACTGTTACGCCCTTTAAAGGATTCGCTTCCACGTAACCCTGCATCGCCCCGTGGATACAATAACGGACCTTGTTTTGAAAGTTGAAAGTGTCAGAGTTACGTAACGGCGGGAGCGCGAGTTACGCCCTGATAGAACGCCCTTCCCGTTAACAAGAATGAAGGAGACGGCTTCATACGCTCATCCCGTGCGAGAAAAAGATGCGGGACAAACAGAGCTCTCGAAAAACACTTGTGAGATAACAAAGGCTGACTTCCACGAAGACGTCCAATAATTTGTCTTTTTAATTTTACGGCGGACTGCCATAGCTTTTAAATAATAGTTCTTTTTTTTTCACTCTCCTCTCTACAAGTCGACCTCGGTCAGCTCCATTAGGCTGGTAGAGTGCGGTGTATTCGGAAACTCATTACGACTCGCTCCGTGGAAAGAATTCTCTTTTATGACTTATTGTTTCTACGGCCTTGCACGAGTAATACTTGCCCATAGTAAAAACCGAAGTTCGTTAGCCATTGTAACTTCGCGGGGCGTTTTCTCGATACGACTTAAAAGAAGTGAGAGGTCAAAAAACGCATAGTGATATTATTGTAGGAATAAAATCTCGGACTAACCACAATAAAACGGAACACGCATGAAGGGAATCGGAACCAGTTCTCTCCTTCTATCGCTTTAGTTGTAAAAACGCTCGTTCCGTTTAATAATATTTCCAATTACAACCCGAGAATCACAGGCCGTTCCAGTATAGTGTTGTTCCACGTTATCGTGTTCCGATATGTCTTATAAAATCATGCAGTGTATAGATTATCTGTGCCTAGATGTGGCCCGTATCCTAGCATTGCTTAGGTTTGGCTTCTCGAAATATTTATGGACCTAAATTAGTATTACGCTGCAAAAAGTATCCTGTTTTTTCCTACGAAACATGGCTTCGTCTGTTTAAGCTAACTGATCTTAAGGATGTGGAGACCATTTGAAAAAAAAAATATTTTACCAGGAGTTCTTAGTATAAATTCTTATAAGTTTAGGTTCTGTACAGATATAACACATACCAAATTATTAGAAATAAAAAAGTATAAAATATTTTCGTTAGTTTTTAATGCAGACTTCCGCTGTCTCAACTATATAGATCACATTAACGAAGTGTTTGGTAATATTGTAGAACTCTAAAAAAATCTTCTTGAACAAATCTCATAGAATTTTATTTTATAAACAGCACTTAGTACATCACTATGCCGATCGGCCCGGCTCATTCGGGAATGGTACGCGGGTTCGATTTTTAATTGTTTCAACCGGATTTCGTACATTAATGACTGGTGTTTTGTTACGAATTGAATGCGTTTCGATGAACGAACTTAGAATTCTTCGCGTTCATTTCGTGTTGTTTTGTTTTTCGATCGAATAACTCGGGACAGTATTTTTGACACAGAGTTTGAGCAGTTCATTTGGCAGTTAGTTTGGGCGTGTGTATATCAGTTTGTGTCGGTCTTGTAAAGCAACCCTTCGTAATGTCTTAAACTATGTCCAAGATCTTGATTAATATAACCGTAACGATTATCGTGGTTGAAGTCATCTGTAATTTAAAAAAAACCACCCCATTTCTCATTTTCAAAATGTTGCTGATAGATTTAATATATTTTTATAGTTTTCACGTTTTATAACAATCATACATAGTTTTTGACATAGTTATGTGAAACAGATAAATAACATTTATAAAACAGATTTTTATATATGCTTAACAGATTTGTTTTTTGTTATCTACAATTTATAATTAAAACTTTCACGCTGCCCTTATAGAGGAAAAATAAGAAAGTTATTATTCCCACAAAGATTTAGTATTAGTCGGGATTATAATATAATACAAGTGGGCAACCCAAACGCCGCGCGACCGGAACTCGTTAATGAGCGATTAGTGTTGCCAGTTAAGGATAATACTTTACTAATAATAGTCGGGGTGTTGCCATATACGAGGGTCAGCTTTTAAAGGGGAGCTTTTTTCATAATAATTTACGTTATTTTTACATCGTTTATGTTCCGATTTGATGTTTTATCGTTTATGTGTATCAATTAGTTCGGTTGAGTACAGCTATTATATCATGTTATCATTGACATATATCATTTTTAACAATAGTTGAGATATCAAATTTTTAAAAGATTTGATAGAGATTATTTTAGGTTACATTTAAGCAAAGACAGGTGCGAAAAAGCTGTATGCATTTTGTAAGTCACTTTCTTTAACTTGCACTTCTTATCACATTAACTTTTTTTTTTGCGGGATGGTCATATCGGCTTTAAAATAAGTTTTTGTCTGATCATATCACAAGATTTTGAATGATTATCTGTATTATTCGCACCCTGACTCGAAACACCGATATTGTTGACCATAAGTGTTGTCCTCGTTCCTTGTAGGAATAAAACCCCCAACTGCGCAATCATATTCACTAATCGATCTTAGTTTCATTTATAAGATTGAAGTTGATCAAACTATTACTTACTCTTATACTACCTAAATATTTAATAAAATTATCTATATAATGACTTGTATGTGTAATGGAATCTCTAGAAATCGAAAGGAAGTCGAAGTCGATTTTAATATGCTTTAAAAATTCGTCTTATGATTTTAAGTTAAACATTTGAAGCTATTTGAATCCGATATTTCCATTCACTTAAACCGCTTGCGGAATATAAAAATCACCCATCAGTAGCTGCTAAAGTAAAACGGACCTTGCGATGAGCTGTACAGATTTGTCATCACATTAAATACATTACGGTCCGCAATGGGTTACTTATCTTGAACCGTAATAGTATTATACATTAGGTCGGCTATCGAACGTGCACTCGATCCCTTTCTAGGTTAGTGATTCACGTCGGGTCTAGCTTAATCCTTGAATAGCGCCGTATTTTATGTCCAATTTAGTTGTGACGGACGTTTTCAAATACTTTACGAGTCCGATCGTGTCAGTGGGTCGGACCACCCGCGTCATTAATATGCGATATTAGACGCCTGGCCACCCGATGCTGTGTAAACACGTAACATATAGTAGTCCTCTCGTTCGACTTTGATTGTCGTTACATAGTTTGGAAGGATCGATAAGTGAGTAAGGATTGATAGATTTTAAATCAGAAAACTTTGTATAAAAAAAGTAATTGTTATTGATATTTATGGTTTTTCTGAAAAATGTAGAGATGATATTGTAGGGGGGTTAAAAGTAGTAGATGATTACCCTCGACATAGGAGGTACTGAATAAAGTTATCTTAAAAGTTACATAAAAAAAAACTTTCGGTAATTAGATTAGTCTAGTATTAGAGATAAAACTGTAAACATTTACAACAGTCCGGTATGACGAAAAGGGAGGTCCGAACTAACGAGGCTTTAGCGGCGACGAACAAGCTAACAAGTCGAACGCTAACAGCGAAGCTATGCGTGATACATAACGCCCGCGCCCGCGGCGATACGCGCGCGCGCACGTACCGGCAGCACACAAAGCGTGAATAATTTCCATTTTAATTCGTATTTAATATTCCTGTTTCCCTCACAGCACTGCTGACAATGTAAATCATTTAAATAAAGAACATCTATTTGTGATATTACACCACACTTTTAGGCTATTTTTATTTATGTTTTTGTTCTGTTGGGTGACATATCAGAATGTAGTTGGCTGTTAGGCCTTTCGGGGCTGTGTTTGCTGACCGTAACCCGAAACTCGGGTAAAAGAATGGGCATATTTGCTCGGAGCGGGTCGCGAGCGGCGGAGCGAACGCGTGTGGCCAACACCAGTAGCGTGAGCAAATACCACTGTTGACGGTACCCCCGCCCCGCCGAAGAATTCCCGTGTTTGCCGATCGTACTTACTCAGCTACCTGCTTCGTATCGGGTGTCGTGAACAAGTTTTTAGTGGGTTTGATTTAGTTCTTAGCTCGGCCCGCCTGTTTACACTTTTTATGGCGCGCCGAAAATATACTATTATCTTAATAGTAATTCGAATTAGTTGTACCGGAAAAACACCGTTCGATTTCTTTGTCAACGTTTGTTCGGTCTACCTTCGTTATGTAAACACATTATTAAATGATTATGACGTGACATTGAATGTCAATGCGAACTATATTTAGATACAGCATTAGTGTCGACCTGAGTTGTTTTTAGTTAATTGCTATTGAAATGAAGATAAATGTAATATTTGTTGTTACAAATCTCTTTAAATTGTTTATATAATTATGTCATTAGATCTGAACTTTATGATTCTAATAGAACGTCGGATCTATTAACGAGCTGTTCCGTTCTTACAATTCTGAACACCTGGGAATATGAAGTACATTATTTTTCATACACTAAAATAACTTCATTTAATCTAATTATAAAAGGAAAAACTGTATAATATTTTAGCCAAAACAAGTAATCAGGAGCCATCTGTTTATAGAATTGTTGTTATTTATTTTTCTTTTTTTAACATTACAAATATTTTATTAGGCGACGTCTCATTAAATTTTAAACTTGATAATTATTTCAAACAGGGGGACGTAGACAGGAGGACGTTTATGGGATCATCATCATTTCACTATTTCAACTTAAAAATTACTAAACTGCTATTAGAATATTTTAGAGATATCGATCGCTTTAATTTGGTTTGTTCTATTATTTATTATTCTTCGATACTTGTTATCTCATTGAAAACAAGCTGATTCAGCAGACGATTGTAGATGTCTCTTGAACTACTAAATTGATTGTGATAAAACAATCAGTTTTATATTAAGAAATAGCCATCGTTGACATATAGTTCAGCCGTATACAACAGTTCAGGCTTGCGCAGATGGTATTAGCGGGAATAAAGGCCAATGTCAATTTACCGCATCCAGTGCTCAAGTCCGCTCCAACTTCCCGTCGCTCCGGCGTGATGTTATCCGATTGCCAGTCATGCCCCCTAACGAACCGCGCGGTAGGTTTTTTTTTTCCACCGCCATAGGTACGTTTGGGGCTGGCTCTTATTTGTTTTGCCCGGGCCTATTGTTGCCGTGTTTTGGTAGTGCTTTACAGGTTTCCCATTATGCCGGAGGTTTCCTCGAAATAATTGGGAATAATTTGTCATTGTTATTTTAATCGTTTGGGGGAGCGTTACTTTCGTTTAGGCGCTGAATTGCTCAATTCTTACTAAAATAACTCCATCGAACAAATCGATGCAATAATCTTGTTGCAAATGAGATATATGTCCGCATATTTCCTAGTAATTCGGTGTAAAACTTTTGAAAATGCCAAATCAAATTGTTAATTGTGAAAAATTACGTTTCTCTAACTCGTAATTCTTGTTTGCTTCAAAAGCACTTAGTGTAGCCAGCCTATTTACTAAGTATTAACTAGGTCAACCGTAAAGAAATTTAATTATCTAAACAAAACTTCCATTTGCAACGTCTATCAAAATAGTTGTTGAATACGCATTCCACCCCTCACTCTCTTTTATCGAAACTTAAGGATACGACCTCATTCTCTTCAAAAATACGACAAAAAACGTTCAGGGTCGCTCGTATCTCGTATCCAACCCGCGCATATTGACGTTATCTCCCAAAAAGCATAATATTTGGGCACTTGACATTTGTGTGCAGGCAGATACTCAGACACGGAAAGATAGGAGAAAGATTTTTTGCTCATTCTAATCCGATATCGAAACTAACCATTCATCTTCAAAAGAGAAAACTTACGCTTTACTTTGGATACAGAATTTTCCGTAGGCAAAAAATGACAATAATTATTCTAAGAATAAAATTTAATAATATCGCAGGCGAAATTTATAGATAATATTTGAGGGATGCAATATCTTTTTATATATTATCTGTACAGATAACAAATTGAATCTTATCTGTGTATCGGTGTTTTTGTCATCGAACAATATAAAATTAAACAAACGCTGAGAACCCATCCGGTGTCTTTGTGGCGGGAAGGTTGAATACCGAATTCGCCACTCGAAAGACAAAGGCGTTCGCGACTCTATTTCAAACCTAAGTTTCTTCACTTCCCGTTATTATGTTTATCTGTACCCAAATAATACTACCGGGTTTTACTCGGCCAAGAAAAAAAAGCTTTGTTATAGAAGGGCTTAGCAAAAAACCGTATCGCCTAACATCAATCACCGTTCACGTAATTTTTTTTTTTTTTATATTTCATGAATTTCTGTTTATCTTACTTTTCACTAAAAATTGAGATTAGTAATTACGTGGGGACATATCAAAGGATGTTGGTGCTTTCACGTGACTGATTGGCGGCAGAATAACCAACAGGGCTGTGGAACTACCTCTTGCAATCTGCGAGATTCCTACTACTATCAAAAGCTAGCCTTTATTTTATATCATTAAGGCGTACTAAAATCCGTACACTCGCACGTATATTGTCATCTGTGCAATACACAAGCATTATTGATTCGGAGACAAATACAATGTACCCTAATCTGAAATTAATTACAGACATTCTGTTCGTATGCGCGTGCTTGAATTATACAACCTAATTACTGAATGCTTTGACGCAATCGAACTCGCTATGCATTAATACGATTACTATAAGGTTCTAGGTCTATACCGAATGATCACATATGAAGTACCCTCGGTTTGGTCTGACTTAAAATAGCAGCTGATGTTTCAATCTATCAAACACATTCATTTCACGTTTTAAAAGACTGCCAAAATAATATTGCGATACAAAAAAAAAAAGAATTTTAGTTAATTGTTGTTGTTTTTTCTTCTTTTAGATCGAATTTGGTTTTATTTACTTACTGAATTATCATTTTGGTATTCGGTACTATATTAATTTAACAAAAAACTCTTTAACAACGGAAGTTATGCATAATGAGTCGATTTCTTCCGTTCTAGCCCCGTAGGTAAAGCCCAAGTCCGTAAGTAAAGCTTATCCCTCAGAGTCTGCAAGGTTGCAAACGTTTTCGAAGGCTAGCTAACGTGTAGAAATTTCGACACATACGTTGCTTTAAAAAGTCAATTAATGTTATTTGACACTCGGTAACCAGGTGACATTCATGTCGATAATTATGATGTGACGGTAATTGGTCAAAAATAACTTTACTCGAAGCAATATGTTAAGCTAATAATTCATACGCGATATATCATCGGCAAAGGCACAACGGCTAATTAGTGAAATAATTTGCCTGCAACGCCCCGGGCGTTTCTGGCCCGGTCCAGTAAGTCATCGCTCGAACTACGCCCGCTCCCCGTGATCGCCTGGTTTACGTCAACGTTAAGAACATTACGCCATAAGGTACACGGTGAATGATGGTAAAGATAACGAATGAATGTGATTACTTAAAATAGCATGTAATTGTCGGCATTCAATTTCTTATAAACATTTATTGTTGACGCGAACGAGGTAGTTCTCGGACAAATGCATTTAGAAATGGTTTTATGTATCCGTAAAAACAATAAATAAATAATAAGATAGAATAAAAATAAAAGATTGATTAGTTGAGACTCTTTAAAGTAATGAAACCTTACGTAGGTTGAGTGACAGTCGCATTCATTCGTATACATTAATAAGGTATAAAAGTCTATGGATAAATATGTAACAAAATAAATCCTTCATCAAAGACAGTAGTTTCACATCAACCTTGTACATTCGACTGGACTAATGGCCAACGGTTATCCTAACAAGCCCCATGCCGACGTGATGTACCACGTGGGTTCGTTCCCAAACGGTGCAGAGGCTAGGCGCCATAAATACAGGCCTCGTCTGCGCCCGCGCAGGCAGGTACGCCAAACGAGATGGTTCCTTTTTTAAAAATAAGTCTCACAACTAACCATTTTCGACTTTTTCATCCAAGACTCAAAGTCGAGATTTCAATGACAGAAGTGATAAGTAATTTACATATTTTACTTTGTGCTTTCTCGCTTCTGAAATAAAGCTCCTTTTATGTCATAGCCTTGTGACTTCTTTTATAAACTACGCCGAATTTCGAACTCTGAAACATGGGCACGAGAGTCCGAAATCGTTTCAAAGAGGCACCGTAGTTTTTTCTCGTCATACCAGATTTTGGTGTTTCTTTTGGGTCTTTTTTGTGACAGCGACTTGACCAGGCGCGCTACGGTGGGTGTTTTGCGGGGTCAGCGAGGTAATAACTGTAAATTATCCTCTTTTGAGCTTATTGAAATTCCCCCCAACGCGTTCTAATGGGATGATTTTACTGTCGCACATTTTTGTGCCTTTACACAATATTTCGCACATTTACATTTCTATATATAGACTAATCATTTATATGAAGTATATGATTATGATGTAAGATATTCTCTTAGTTAATGTACGTGTTTCTATCACACTAAATATTCCCATATTTTTACATTTTATTTTTGTTTGGTGGTATTTATATTGTATACTAACACAGTGATTCGATAGATGGAAAAGGGATTAAACTTATCGTTCTTGAATTCGATGCTGTTGATAAGGAAATATAATTTGGATATTACCTTTTATCAACCAATAATTTGTTATCATTTTGAACGTTCGGTGACGTCTTGGGTTATTTATAACAACAAAGAAACATCAAAAGTTGCTTAATTTTGTTAACATTATTCCTTATTACCTGAGTTCCTGAAATCAACTGTTATTACTTTTTTCATCTCAACATCTCAGAACCTAAACGAATATGATTTCTTAAGGACAGCTTAAGATCACAACTCTCCTTTAAAACATTTATATATTCTCTGTGTATCAAAAGCGTAATTAATTACATTTAGACTATAAATGAGACATTTAAATTAACATAACTTGTTTCGTTTTCTTTCCAACTTATTTCAAATGGAAACATTTGTGTGCTAACTCTTCGCAGAACCTCCAATGAATAATGTTTGTAACCGTCCCAAGAAAATTCAATTTTGCACGCAAGCACAATGTGCTGGTGTAAATAAGCCCTGTTTCAGAGCCCTTCGGGCAGCGCCGGAACAAAGAGCTGGCAACATTACTTCACATTTTTATTGCCACTCTTGTTGGGCGAGAATTCATTACCATTGTCCTAAAGTCTAGCCCTTAGCCCACAAAAGAAACCGTTGCTAAATTTCTGTTTAATGTTGCGGGAAAATGATCGCTCTGAACGCCGTAATATAATTTTTGTTTCCTTCTTTCCTACTCTTCTACAATTCAGGTTGTATTGTAGTTTTAGTAGATAATATCTTTTTTAACTCTTATCTTAATGAAGCTACTATTTAAAATTCATAGGTATAAAGCACTTAATATATTTTATCTTGCACAATCTTAGCAAAAAATACAGTTAAGTTATGAATATAATAGTACAAAACTTTGGTTTCAGTAATAAATTAATTTGATGCCTCATCTTCCCACTTTACTGTTACCTTTACTGCTAAATATATAAATATACTTTACCATCTCATCCTCTTGATTTAAACTGAGTTAAACACGATAAAATCTTTTAATTATTTCATTTAGGTGCCATGTTGAACTTTACGTCTTTCAGACTTCTGTATTGACCTATTCGAAAAAGACACCAATAGATTCTTTAAGTCAAAGTGGGAGCGAGAAAGACGCAGTTCTAGAGGCGAATCCTTCGATTCAATGCTAATGAGACGGGAGGGTTCTAATTGCGTGTGAACACATAAACGACTTGATAATACCCATAATTTTCTAAGCGTTCATTTAGAAATAAGTAAGATAGTTTGGCAAATTTTAATACAAGACTTAAAAGCGATTCTTGGCGGATTTTATTAAATCCGGTACGAAATTTATCTACCGAATGACGCAACAATAAAACGTCAACTTCCACTATTTATCTTGCGAGGCGATTCGTGACCACCAAAAACCGGGGGGGATACGAATAAAAAAAAAAACACACACAGCGAGAGAAAAACGAGGCCCGTCCGTTCTCAGAAGTGGACTTGTTAGTATCACCATTTATTACACCGCGGGTATCAGACGCGGGCGTTATTAAATGGTAAGGAAATTGAAAAATCAATTATTTGCATTTCTTTTGCGACGTCTCGCGCATACGGCGTACAGGTCTGCATTCGGTATGTTATTTCGAAACGACCGAACGACGCACCAACGCACGTTAATTCGTTATTTTTTAGTTATTGCCCGAAATTTACAGCGTGCGATTAAGGTAATTGCGACCGACGATGCGAACATCAAATATTTCGTGTTGTTATTCCCATTCGTAAAGTTTTTTGAAGTTTTTAATGTGCGTTTAATATGTCCATTTCTCATTGTTTCGATATCATTCTCGAACGTGGTAACGAGCGCATAAAACTTAATAATTCCCTTGTCAATATTTACAGTTGACGAGATTATTCGAAAATTAAAACAAATGTGATTAATATGCTTTTAAAAGTGTTAAGTATCCTTTGAATGTTTTTGTTGCATTTTTAGAGGCCAACCAATCTTATTATCTTTTTTAGTGTTAGAAATTAGAAAGTATGTTTGTGTTTTTTTCTTCCTCCAGCAACATATGGACCAACGAATCGATATCGATTTAGTAATGATACTAACTATATTTGGGATATATAGCTAATAATTCGTAAAAAAATTACAACTAATAGAAAAACATAAGTCAAAACCAATCAAACTGAAGTGTGTTTAATCTTAATTGGAGTCCTTAAGACATCTATACTATAATAAAAAGATATAATTTATGTTCTTCGTCTTTCGCATTCTTTGAATCATGCCATAGTTTCTTAACATCACTACAAGTCCATGAGGATTAGCACACCACCCAAAGATGGTAGGTCCTTTGTGTTAGCTAGTTATGACTATCTTTTAAGACATGTAAAATGAGAACTGAGTTCAGCTTACGCTTAATTAAAATGAGGCAAGTTTTTTTTCGAATCATATTATATATACTTACCAAACTTTGTTTTACAAGGGGTCATGACTTAAATTGTGCGACTGTATTTAAGATTTTAAATGTTTCATTATTACTCATAAATCGAATTTAATTTTATCAACCAACTTAATAATTTAGTGCCCCTTGCAAGTTGAGAGAAAAGCTAATTTCCTTCAGTTCTCAGTTCTTGGCAGTTAGTTACTGAGAATCCGCCGTTACCTGTTTTAAGGCCCAATTAACATAAAATAATAAATAGCATGTCTCATCGCTTTTACGACTCGAGCTGTACCTTAAAATTAGATTGGTTTACAATTTAAATTACCTCTGTGGACTTACAAAACCAATTTGTTAAGTCACAATCGAATAATTAATGAAGATAATTAATGTCAATATTGTGTTATGTGTTAACATTTAAAGAATAAAAATTAAAAATAACTTGGACACTTACATAGGCCATATTTTGATAGACTAATATTATTCTCTCTTATCGTCGCTTCGATTCCGCAGCTGGAAAACCTAAAAACAAAATCCACGCATTTAAATTTTTAAAATAAATTTTGTTTGATAACGAAACATACAATTTAGAAAATTTGCTACATATATAGTATAAAGATTAGATTGTCTTTCAAATAATATATAGTGAGACAATTAACTTGTGTAAGAACAAAATTCTTCAAATTATTAAAAATATTTCTTATTAATTATCAAGTTGCTTTCGATTGCTGTTATGCTTACAATGTAAATTAACTCTTATTATTTTTTCATTTTATCATAGTCATGCATCAACACTTAATGTATCTTAGATGTGAAAAGCTTAAAGATAAACATCGCTTTATTCACAAAATATTGCTTAAAATTCTTTAATACTAAAACACTGCACAAACATCGCAAGTATTAGATGCACCAATTTTACTTAAACCCGTGAATTATATTAAAAAATTGTGTTCAATGAATCTATATACAGCTTTTGAATGAAGGTGAGCAATAATATCAACCGTAAGAACGGCTGTTTAATTTTAACAATAAATTTTTATTTCCGAATTAATTCCGGTCCCCGTCGCACCAAACGATCGTTTCGTTTAATTATTTCAACACGTGTCATTAGCTACATTTGCATTTCGGCACCGAATTCGACGCCGATATATGTATTTTTATCGATTCCATAATTGCCCGCCCTATCTGATTTCTCGATTTTATTGGGCCGTATACTTTTCAGCGCTGCGGCCGTATCGCCGTCCTCGTTTACCAACAAGATAAGATTATGTCGTGTTTTGGTTAACGACAACATCGATTATCATTAAATATGGTCGATTTCGAGTGTTCAGTTATAGTGCACTGAAGGAGATCGGTTTGGACGCGCAGTTTGTATAGGATAGAACTGTATTGTATAGGACTTACTTTTATCACATTCTGTTGATTCTTCACTTGAGATTGCATTATTGTTAGTTATTTCCTTTAGTGCATGGATAGTAAGTAAACAATTACATATAAGTGTAGGTTTTGTAGTCTGTAGACAGACTTTTTTACAAATAAAGTACATACCAATGTCATTACCCTATCTAAAATATCTACGGTAAAATGAATCCTTAAGAGTTGGTAAATTATGTGAGTTAAGTTACATGAGTAATCATAGGCATAGAAGGCCCTTGTCAACTTAATTTCAAGCACACGTGCTTGAAATCGAATAATAAATTAGCTTAAAGTGACCAAAGGTTTTCTATACTATCATCCAAGGATCACAATTTATTATAAATTCTAATAATTACAATTAAAATGGTTATAGAGGATGGTAAAGAGTATAACAACTTATATATTTACTATTCCATTTGTTTGTGTAATGTTTTTGATGTAAGAAATGCACTGGTTTTCTATGTACACACTGCACGTACACATCACTTCATGTTCGATGGTAGCGTAGTCGCGCTAGCCAGTTTTCGATAAAAACCGCGATATGTATACGTATTGGTGATAAGCAATCGACGTCAAATGGACTATGTGTGTACGCCGCGAGTATCTGTGCGACATCGATCACCGTCGTCAGCGGATTACGATATCAAGATTTGCAGAGATTAGCCGCAGGACTCCGTTTAGGGTTCCACGTTCCGCGTAAATCAAAATAAATCCTTTTAACGATTTTTTATCCAATAACACCGCCGTTTTGTGGAGCACGGCGAGTGGTGTCGAATAATTCTAATGGACTAATATACATATCTTTTTTGATGTGTTACAGAAATTTTCTGTGTATCCAAAATTGTTACCTAGTCAATAGAGTGTTTTTAGTATCACATGATCAGTTGAATTAATACAGTTATAATATATACTCTAATTTGTGTATAAGGAAAACTTGATAGATTGGAACAGTTAATACAAAACAGCCTAAGGTTTTCTAAGCAAATCGACATTTAACATATGCCTACCATTTTTAGTATTTAAAAGATCTTAGATATTTTATGAATATATTTTATGATGAGTATAACATAATTAATTTATTGTATGGAATTCATTTTTTCATTCCCACTCATTAGCATTGCTAAAACACGTCTCATTCTTTTTGGATGCCAGTGGGAAAGGCTCGCTATTTCAAATCATAATATATGGGTTCTATTCCGAGCTCGTTATTGCCTACCGTTGACATTGAACCGCCCCTAGAGATTAAGCAGTGATCGATCGGCTCAATTACTGCTAACATGCTGACAACTAAATACAATGATGGTTCCTGAAAAATACACTTATTCAAGCGCTACAAAACTTATATGTCACAAATTGCTTCCAAACAGTTAAGTGCGACCGTGAGGCTAAGTGGTTTCTTAAGATATTTTTTACGTCGACGAAAATAGACGACTGCGAGGCTAGTTAGCCTACTATCTAGAGTTACGAGCCCTCTAAAGCATCAAGAAAGCCTTCCCTGTGTTGTAAATAATTTCTGAAACGCGGGAAAATTGTACCGACATAGTCGCTGAGATCTATTTACTAATGACAGACAACAAAAGTTCGAATTTTTTTAATAAGCCTTGAGTAACTTTGAGTGTTTTCGAAATTCCATTTTAGAATTTATTTGATTCTATGTCTGTCTTAATGCTTCGAAGGTTATAAGCATAAAAGTAGTTAAAATTTTATGAAAAATAGGTTACTTAATTTTTTTCGTCGTTAGTACTACGCTAGCTGTATGACGTATAAGAAGGGCCTGCATAAGATCACTCTAGCTTGATAGGCATACTTAAGGCACGTTTAGAGGTGCTCGAAATTTTGGTGCATTGACTAGATGACGAAACTTCCCCTCATTCCTAAAAAAACCTTGGCGTTGTCTTTCGGCCATGATGCAACAAAGATTTTTTTAAGATTCAAGAAGGGGCTATATAAAATATTGGGTGGTAATAATATTATCAAATATTAAATATTATTATAAAGCGTATGTTGTTGACAAATTCAGTTTTTCATTTGTGCTACGCGTATGAAATGAACAACTTATATTTAAAGAAAATTGACTGATAAATAAATCTAACGATATACTCAACGTGCATTTTATGAGTGATAAGGGATGGAGACCCCGATTATCTTTGTCTTGAACTTCAATAACAATGTCATGTTTATGAGACGAACTTGCAATAAACATTTTACAAGATTTGCATACATCCATACATCCATAATGTTACAATTTCAAAATTAAACAAATAGTTCACAGCTTAATTGCTAAAAATCTGCTTAATCGCAAATGGACGTCATTGTACATCGACATCTTTCTCTCTCTCTACGATGCGTCTTTGAATTGAAATCCACTAGTTTATAAGTTACTATTCAGCTTCTCTTGGATTGATCACGCAACATATTTATTTTTAATTACGATCTTTTTTAATAAACCTGAGATCTGCTGAAATATATTCACTTCGGTTATTCGTCCACCTACATTACCTATATATATAAGATAAAAAGTCATACTTACATTTTGCTTATACACATATATATTATATATACACGTGAAGTAAATGTGCTTGATTTCCATCGTCACCGATATCTTTATTCTTTGACAAGTTGGCGAGTATTTCGCTTAAAACTTTTTGTTAAATGGATTACAATCGATAAAAAACACGGCATCGGTCCATAAAGCCATAAACGTACGCACGTGGGGCATGCGCCGTCGTAGTTCCGCGTAAACAAATGCCGATCAAATGCGCCGTAATTCGATCGGAATTAAAAGGCTGTTTAAGGCAAGGCACCCGCGGAGCGGGTAGCGATCGACCGTGCGTCTTACTGAAAAACCCAGTCCCGTATTTATCGAATTGATCGATCGCCCGTGTCAGGAACGTTACACCTTTAAGATATCCTAGGAAATCGTTCAGATAGTGCCCACGTGCACCGTAATTAAATGTGACATTTAGAGGCCGCTTAATTGGTTATCTGCGTTTGCGACGCGTGCTGTTGGAAAAAAATGGTGGTGGACGCGACGAGATAGCGTTCGTTAGGGGGACGGCGGGCGGCGTTCACTTGTTTGCTGTGACGTGCGATTGATAAATGCGCTAATAGCTGAACGATCCTCTCACGGTGTAAGCGGTGAAACATTGCGAACGGGATCGGTAGACTTGTACGAAATTATTTACTCAATCAGTTTCTATTTTATTATTCAACTCGACAGAATGAAATACTTACCCACAGACAAACAATAGACTAATTTATACGCAAATTTACGTAGGAAGATCAATAATAACTAAAGAATTTAGAAAAAAAATAAAAACTATAATATATAGTGCAACCCTTTTATTTTTGAAATATCTTATGAGACGCCATCTATCGACAGATGTCTGTTTATGTGACGTATTTGCTATATTCTCATTAGGGTCGTCAGAAGGGAGACGCTTTTTTGGTAAGCGGAAGATTATAACTAGAAATATTCATTATATTAATTCGACTCGGCTCTGGTAGATGGCGCGCTTATTTATTTATTAATTGAAACATTTTTCTTACAATTTCACAAAGTGCTAAAGTGCTCATTACTTATGATTTGATGCTTATAGAACAGTTTAGTACTAAAATGATCCTTTTTTTTCACCTAACTATAGCGATTCTTTAGATGTGTTATAACTTATATGAATAAGGACCATTAGTGTTTTCCTTTGTTTTTGTTCGACTATGTATATTTATGTAATTTTTTTGTGCATCCATAACAGGCTTACATATCAGATCTATTATGGCAGGTCATCTTAAGAAATCGCTAATATGTACGCAGCCAGTGCATCTTTTGTATACAAAAACAAGAGATATTTAATCTCAGGCCAATGAGTGCAGCGCAGTCAAACAGTTTTGATTTTAGTTAATTATAATTAAAATGTGCAGTTTAGACTACTGTAATCATGAACACAATTAAAGGATATGTCCTATCAGTCTTGCTCATCTCGTTAATTTTATGAAAAAAAAATGTTACAGATTATTGTGTACTTACCATTTTTAAGGTCGGAATGTTGGCTGCACCTTGAACTATTAAGTTTCCAGGTGTACCGACGGGCAGAATAAAGCAAAACGAGGCGGAGAATCCAACCGCTATGTCATACCAGAGCGGATTCACGTCCACCTCTTTTGCCTTAAATTAATGATATAACTTTGCTCAATTGTTTATGAGATAATTCCATTTTAAAGTTTTAGCACGTGCTTTGATATTTGTGAAGTTATATAACAGAATATAGTTGCTTTTAGCGCTTAAGTTTCTATAGGTCAATCTAGATAGGCATCCTTCGCTGGTTCAAATTAGAGTTGTCTTTTTTAAAGAGTTATTAATTATCGAAAGTTATGCGCGGGACGTAAGTAAAAATCACTGTTTCACATCTAATCGTATGTTTACCAATATGGTAAATATAATAATAATAATGGAAATATATGTTTACAATGTGATATCTTCACCAAAATTGTTAAGATTAAATGTTTATTATATTCGTTAGCAGTAATTTTGCAGGCGGACTCAAACTTGTACTTTGCGCTATGCAGAGATGTGAGATGATATATCTGTATGTAGTAATTACAAACCGGAATGCATTATTGCATATAGTGACCATGCTCTGGCCCTAGAGTAGTGGCTCCAGGCGGACTGCAAGAAAGATTTATTGCAAACATTGCCCATTAAACAAGTGAGCGTTATTGTACTACGATCTGAGGGAAATGCTTCTTGAACAATTTCTGGTCTTTGATATATAACGGGTAGAGCCATGCACCAGCTCCCGCTGATGTTAAATGGGCCGTCTCGAACCGGATAAGTACCACAATCTCACAGAAAATTAGTCTGAAGTGGAAGTGTTTATGCTTTCGCGTTTCATCCGGAGTGAGGTGACCGATGGCTCTCTTCCTACATTAGTTTTCCAGCCTCCCCATTCCCTACCTTTCCCTTCCAAAAATTCAAACTTTAAAGGCCGGCAACGCGTTTGCAAAACGTACGATGTTGCAAATGTTCATGGGCAGCGGTTATTGCTTTCCATCAGCCGCTGGCTCGTTTGCCCATCTTCTCAATAAAAAATATGTACCATCTAACATATCC